>JAHZNC010006371.1:0-15333 GCA_027744095.1 Zhuqinia jingwanae
GTACCTACGGGTTTCAATAAAAATGCTTAGCGACGTTGGTGAACATTTTACTCCAACAAGAGCAGCGTCGATGAACATCTTTATACAAAAAAAAGCACTTTATCCTTCGCTGCTGCGAAAAGCCATAGACAGTAACCCAATTAAAATGGACAGGAGAAGAACCCAAACTTCCTGTTGCAATACTTTTATATGCACGTAAAGGTTTTACATATCCATGGCCTCTGAGGATTTAATTGAGACTCGGCCAATTTTGCTTTCAGAGATGGATAATATTCCCAAGTACCACGCGCCACCGCGCCAGTAATATTATTCACACATTTTATACAAGGAGCTCCATATATATTATAATATGATCATAATCACAATATTATGCATGCCCACAAGGAGAAGCAGTGACTAGTGACATTGCTACGACGATGTGTCGGTAGCTAAGGATGTGCTGGTGTCTCTATGATGTTGCTCGTCCGTCACTCACATTTTACATCAACAGCAAGTTTCCTTTCTCACACTACTTGTTCTTCTTATAAAAGACGACACAGAGTAATAATAATCGGCTTTTGGGCTTTTTAGCGTCATATATAGATGTTTATGTTTAGGAGGATTTATGTGATGGTAGGTGGCTTGCCTGCCATCATCATGATATCATGTTGTCTATTATTATTATCGTCATGTGTGTCAAGTGTATATATTATCAAGCACAGAACAAAGTATTTTATATTATGTATATATTATTAAGTAGCCGGACGAGCCCGAAGGGCATGGAAGGGAAGTTTATGTGAATGCTCTATGTCTGTCCGACCGTCCGTATTCCACGTGATTATCTCGAAAACCAAAAGGAATTTTGGAATTCTATTTTAGGTATTTGAATCTACGTCATTTAGGGCATCTTAAATCAGTACCTTAATCAAGCAGGTACCCTGATACTCCCTCCCATTCCCCCGAGATAGCATTCCCACTATTAAAATTGCAAACTTTGAGCTAAAAATTTGTACGTCGAGATATGTACGTTGATTACAAATATTACATCGCATGGAGCCCATCCGAGGGGGATCCCGAGTTGGGTTTGAAAATAGATTCCGAGATTGATTCGCAAGTAGGAGTTCCAAAAGTGGGTATCTGGAGGTGGGGAAATCAGTTTGGCTACTCATTTATGACGTTGAAACGTTCTAGTTATTATTAATAATTTTTCTTTTTTTCTCTTCAAAAAGAAAAAAGAGATGACTCGTAAATATACGTCTTTTTGCCTTGTATGTATTTATGTATGTCGTGGTCGTGGTGTGAAATAGATTTGCATTGTTATTATTATTATTATACTTTTTGCACAATTGACAATGATGATGGCAGTCTCATTTAATCAGCTCACCATTCAAACCAGTATTACACATACTGTTTAGTATCTCAGTGTTAAAGGACATGGCATGACAGTTTAACTTTATAGACTCGAGTTTAATGCCATACATCAAGATAAACATATTTCAAATTTGAATCCAAGCTACTATTATTACCCCCATCTACTACAACCAGCGTCATCATCATTTTTTTTGATATTCAACAAATTCGCAAATCTTTTTAATTACAAAGTCATATACGTGCATACATTAATAGCTCGTTGCACACGGCAAAAATCATTATTGATGTAATGTTGAATGTTGCTCTTGAGAATATTTTTTTTATACAAAGAATCAGAAAAAGCGTATTACATGACATGACATATACATAGTGATGATGCACTTTGATGATAATGATATGACGCTCAGACAGAATCACATCGGATCTACTCTTCTTCACGTACTCGTGACTTTTTTTTGCCACGAAAAGAGACAAAAAAAATATGTTATTTATTTCTTGGCTAAGGCAAAATAGGAGGAGACATTCATGACAGATGATTATTATAAACATCATCATCATCATCACTTTCATATTATATGTATCATACCATCAGAATGTTTTCTTTCTCCTCATCATATTTAATATCTACATAATAACACATCCATATACATAACTGTTGGTACGTGTAAAACCCTCAAGTACTTTGAAGAAATTCAGCGAGGTTGATATGTCTGAGTCTCTTCTGCTGAGAGGAGAATGTTGTGCAATATTGTGAACAACAAGTAAAGTGTCATCACCAGCGTCTTTTTCATCAAATACCAGTACAAGTAGTAGGCTAAGAAGAAGAGTAAAAGTGACGGTCGACGAGAGCAAGTAGTGAAGTGAAAGGAGAATATGAACAACATTTCTTTCTCTCTTTCTCTCTCCCTCTCTCTAAATATATATGCATTTGGCTAAGCATTTTCTTGTTAATATTCTATATTGTGATTGGGACGGGAGTCGGAAAAAAATGGCGATGCCAATTTCTGGGCGGCGAAAATATGGCAAGCAAAAAATGGCAAGCTTTTTAGATGGCACTCATTTTAAAGTACCTACCCACTTTATTACAGTCAACAGTAAAGTTACATGACAAAGACATAACGCTTAAAGTCCCCGCAATGACGTTGGCAAAGAAAAGAACTTAGAGTGATAAGATAATAATGAGTTTTTTTTTGTTAAATATTTATACAAATGCAGTTTTGAGTAATAAATGTTACGAGTTTATGACCGTCGAATTTAAAAAAGGGTACCTGTCTGCCATATTTTCGCCGCCCAGTAATTGGCGTTGCCATTTATTTTTCGTAATCCGATTGTGACCTATGTTATGTTATGTATGATGATATAATTATATTTATATATAATATTGAATGTATAATAAGTACGTCATGTTGAATGAGTGTACATAACTTCTTTAGACGAAGGCGTTGCTACTTCTGCTGTTTATGAATCCCAGAGTTATGTATTTTTTTATTGAAGTGCACGCACAACTATATATGACTTTTGGATATATGCATGTACATACATTATGATAGCATTTAATGTAATTTTTACACGCTCTCAATTCTCAGTAGTGTAGCGTAATACATTATTATTATAATACCCTTAGTCATTTTCGATGTGCTACGTCGTTGCTATCATCATCATCATCATCATCAGTCCTTCTGTCAAGCAAGTAAAATTTCATTTTTGAAGGAGCAGCAGTGGTAATGGTAATAGTAGTAGCAACAAATGAAGAGGAGCCTGGAAGATGACATTGTTTCCGAAATAGTTATTATCAAGATTTTCTCGCCAGTCACAGCAGAAGTAGTAGTAATAGTAGTAATTTTGTAGCATATTATATATTTTCCACTTAAACTTGTATATACGTACGTAGGTGAATATTTTACTATTTTATTTTATTTCTATACAATGCAAACACTACGACGGAGTTACTCCATGAATTTGTAATAATAATAGTAGTAGTGGAAATGATGATGTTGATGGTGGGGATGATGACAGGATTACAACCAAATCAAACCACTAAGACGAAGAAGACGTGATGTTGTACGAAACCAACTCAACTCCACATTTTCCCTGTTGTCATTTTTTGGTTCATGGTCATACCTTTTAGGTGTAACGTTTTGCGTTGTCCTCGTCATCATCAGCATATAATCATCATGACATGCATATAGGTATGTATACAAGTTGGAAGTAGCAGCATAAGAAGAGAGAGAAAAACGCCACATAACCACGGCACGGTCTTCGTCAACGTACCATCACCATCAGCACGACGACTCTCCTCATCATTAAAATGTACATATTATTATTATTTATTAGGTAGCGCATCTAGAGATTCTGATACTACTTGCGAGGAAGAAGGAAAGAGAAAAAAGAAGATGATGTTAAAGATTAGATCAACGAGGAGAAGATGAGATGAGAAATAAGAAAAGACTCCTCCATTGCTATTTCGCCAACAAACCTACTCATTTTTCTTTCATATTAGAAACGCCAGCACGCATCCAAATACACATAATAATAATAATCATAATGGGATGTGCCTGCCTGCATTATATGCATAAATACACACTCTGTTTGTACTGGCGTAATGTAGTAGAAAAAGAGTGAAAAGAAGGTAAGACGAGCGCTTTATTATTTGCGACATTTTCATCTCATCCATCTCTCCTTCATCCACACACACAAACAAACACACACACACACACACTATAATTCCTCATTTCAATTTCACCGACAAAATAATAATCAGTATGATACCAGGCCAGACACAGCAGCAACATCTCTGTCTTTTTTCCTTCTCTCTTCCCTACCTACTTTTCTCCTTTATATGTGTGCTATTATCTCTTGAATGGTGTATATATGAATCGCTACCAGTCTTCCGATTTACCGATCTCCCGATTTTTATGGTTTTTTTACCAGAAAAACCAACTTCCCGACGTAAAATAACCTAGTACCCGATTTTTAAAATCTCTGCATCCCATAAAATGCATTTGCATACCTTTAAACTAAACAGCTTTGAATTCATTAGAATAGTGTCTGGAGAGATTGAATGAGAACGGATCTGATATTAGCATATTTCATAGGACTTGCATGCATAATTTGCAAGCATAAAAATAACCACACTAAAAAAACATTTTTTCCTCATATTGCACTGTGATTCATTGAATCCTCCTCACCGTTTATGGACGTTTAACTTCTTTTAAGTTCAAAAGTTTGAGCATTGGACTGTTTTAAATCATTTGTTGGGTAATACATAATAATAACAAAAACGTAATAAAAATGGCATCTGCATTTGTTGAGTATGTTAGCAAGTTTGGTGCAAAACAAACATGCAAAGTTGCTCATGGTGGTTATTGCCATTGCTATAGCTGTAACAAAGTTAATAAAGAAAATGATATTAAATATTATTACTGTGATTAAAAAACCTGCAAATGTTCAATCGTACGAAGAAAAGGAAAATGGACGCACGGCAAGAAGTATTGGAATAATATTGGAATTGGAACCCACCTTGTGCATATGCCAAGCATATAGACAGGTAAATCCTCAAACTATTTAATAATGTTATGTGTGCAGAGCTAGGTAATTAGGATTTTGAGTTAATTGAATTAACGATTAAGGATTAATCAATCGAATATTTTTTAATCCATTAAGGATTAATTGAGTTTATTTTCTTAAAAACATTAATCGATCATCAATTAGTTCACATCTGTGGAAGACCTGGATTAACGATTAACGATTAATTGACTGGTAAATTTTTTGCCGGGATTATCGATTATGGATTAATTAATCGATTAACGCATTAATGTAATCGCGATTATAAATCGCCTAATTACCTAGCCCTGTATGTGTGTATAAATATTCTCTAATGGACCAAACTTATGTGACATTATGTGTAAAGCAGTATTGTAAATATATATATTTTTCCGTTCAGAGTTGTGTCGGAGATTGTGAAGGGTGATGCCAAAGTGCTTGCAAGACCACTTGCTGACAACAAATAAAGTTTTAGAGAGGACCATTACTAGCGCTCCTACCGATTGTCAGGCATACCTCCAAAGCGAAGCTAACTTGAAGAGGATAGTCATCCGCGCAAAAAATGTTTCATTTGTGTGTAACTTGTAGCTTGGGATGACGGATATTAACTTGAAAACTTAAAAATCTAAATAAAAAATGTAAATTTTTTACTAATTTTTTTCGGGGAGTTGGCTTTTTTCAATCGGGAAGTTGGTAAAAAAAAGTCCGAAAAAAAATCTGGAAGTCGGTAAATCAGGTAACAGGTAGTTTACGGTATAAATACCTATGTACTTAGTTTACCTCTATTCCATTTAACAAGGTCTGTGTGGTGGTTTGGCCTGATATGGCTTTCTATCCGTAAGCTTACTTATAAAAACACACACAAACACAAGAGACTAGTGAAAATAGAGAGACCCAATTTTTTTTCTCCTTTAGTAATATTAGCCAATGCAATACCCTTATAACCTGCTGTATCATAGCCATCAAATAATAATAGGAATGGGGCATCTAGAAACCTTTCCCCACCTTATTATACCACTAATTCTTTAAAATATTTCATTTTACTGTCCACTGATCACATTAAGGTTAAAAGTCTTTCTTATTATGTGCCACCTTAATATACCAACACGCCATGGCGTACCGGTTTATTACTCTATCACTTCAAATCCAGACCAGGTCAGGTCTTTTTTCTTCATTCTCTTGTATTCCGTCTAGTGTAAACCACACGATGCGGTCTTTCTTCTTATTACTACGAACCGCGCTCTTTAAAACGATTTCCCCAAGTTATTATGAGCTAAATCATCTTGCCTCTTCTCTGTTCTTTCCTCTTCTCTCTTTCATCAAAGCAGAGCGTAACCGTAACCTCAAAAAAGTATCCAATCTACCTTAAAAGGAAAATGATTTTTTTTTTTCAACAAAAAAACGGAACTCTTTTCCCACTCCCTCCTTTTTGTAAAAAAATAACTTTCTTGTGAAAAATGGTATCACCCGGAGCAAGTAAGCAAAATACAAAGGTGTGCATGGATATATATATCATCATCATCTACTCCTTCTTTCGAAACATACACACATTGGCAGAGAAGAAGACGATCAAGTGTTTTTTGCACTCTTTTCGGGTATATATTATAAAATACTATTCTTCTACTTCTTCTCAACTCTCAGCAGTTTTTTTCTTCATCCTTTTGTACCACCAACATACTTAGCACCGTCAATATGAGCATCATCGTCTTCTTTCACGTATCCTTCCCCTTATCGCCATGCCATATCTGTTTATTCTTCTTTTAAAAAGAAAAGTTTTTTTGCCTTTTTATTCTCTCTCTCTCTCTCTCTCTCTCTCTATCTCTCCCTCTTTCTGTTTCTCTTTTCCTCTCGCTGCTCCTCCTTGTTCCCAATTCTTCTTGTTACTACTAGTCATCTAGTCAACTAGTATAGCGGAATAAATACGAAAGAAGGAGACTCAGAGGTTTGCTGCTTGCTAAAAAGTTTGGCCAGATCTTTTTTTCTTGGACTAGTAAAAAGTACGTATAGGCCGCAATACCTGATGCCATGGCTGGCTGCTAGGCCGCGCTTGTAGATTCGTCTTATTTTTTGCAACTTCAAACCAACTTCTCCACCCTATTCCGGTATAATAATGTTCTTCTTCCGAAATAGTAGTGGGGAGAGAGGGCTTTTTTCCCTCAAAATGTGGGTAGTTCTCTTTTTTCCTAACGTGCATATTATTTCTACTTTGATGACGACGATGATCATGATGATGCCACGCCAAACTACCACTGTACATTTTCCGTTTTTCTCTCTCTTTACTTCTTTGGTGGTAGTAAATAATGTAGAGAGAGGAAGAGAGAGAGAGAGAGAGAGACAGCGTAATGTATTGTAAGTTTTTGCATAAAAATCCTTTTTATGTGTTATCGTGTTATATCTCTAACTTCTTTTGCGCTACAAAACTTGCCGTATAGTCAATAGTCATCACGTAAAGAGCTACTATTACAACTAGTAGTAGGATGATTGCAAATAAATAAGTTAGTGTTCACTGACTTATTACTGTTATACTTGACTGTTGTTGTTGTTACTTTGCAATCTGCACTGTCTTGAGATTGTGACTTGAAATGGTATATGGCCATGGTCACCATATCTCACAGACACAGTGCATTCTATTTTATTATTATTTATTTATTTATGTATGTTGTTACGCAGTAAAGCATCATCATTATTGTTAAATAAAAAAAGGACGAATTGTCCGCACCCTTTTTGCATTTTAACTGGTGGTGGTGTGTGTGGTGCTGGTATTACTCTCTTTTTCAATAACACTTGATAGTGGAGGTGAGGTGACGACGACGATGATGATGATTGTGAGAGAAGGCCTTCTTCTTTTGTGCTGTACTTCCATTACTATTGTGTATTCAAAGCTTCAGGTCAAGTTATAAATTGCTGTGTAATATAATAATAATAAAGTAGTCATCAACACTATCACATCACCAGCGTCATTGCTGCTGTTATATGCGTTTTTGTGTGATGCGATGTTGTACGTATGTATATACATATATATATATATATATATATATATTTGAATGATCAATGCTTTTGTAAGAACTCGCGATTGCAAATAATAAATGCCATACTCAAGTGCCTACTAACACTAACACATAACTAACTAGCATAGAAGCAAAGGCCACCTTAACCGCAAACAGCAACAGAACGTGGAGCATAGCCATAGCACCACCACCACCACCGGCGACAACAACAGAATTGTCACTCTTTACATTCATCAATTGAGCGTGTTGTTTTGTGCCGTATGTGGTCACAATTGCAGACATGTTGTATTGTCTTTGTTGCCTTGTGTTGTAGTATATATTGTCGTGTGTGACGTAGTCGGTAGTTTTTTTTAAAATGATTATGTAATGTTGGAGTATGTCTGTTTGCATGTACCTTGTGGATAGCTGCACCTATACTTGGTAAAAAAAAATAAAGCTACACTTATCATGAATTCTAATGAATAGTGTAAATAGTGCAATATGGCATGATTATTTTTTCTGTTAATCTATTATATACATATCTACATGAGCACTACTGTTGATAGGGTATGTCATGGAGTCATATTTCGCTAGCGAGTTATTTTGTTTTTGCTGGTCTGCTGATGGTCAAAAGAAACCAACTCCATTATTTCTGGAGGAAGACAGAGGGGAGCTCGTGAGACCTTAAAATGTCATGTTTGCAATTTCGCCTGCCACAACCACATAACTTATCTTTTGGGTTGTGTGATTGTATTATACTTTTTGTATTGTTGTTGTGCAATTTGATATGTAACCCTTCTGGCAATAATGTTAGCTCCCTTTCGTTTAGGTCATTTGATAAATTTCCAGCCTGTCTGTCTGAAAAACGTGCTCTGGTTCTCAGGAATTAGGAAGGAACTTTTTTTCAATGCTTTTATTGCCACTGCCATTGGTGTGATAAATTAGTAAGATTTTACTCTTAAATTAAATCCCATTATATATTAGGCACTGATGGAACCACAAAGTTTAAAAGCTAAAAAATGAAAACTAAAAGTCAGAAGTTTTTGGCATGTCGTGCAAAGATTATTAGGGAGGAGTAGGCCAAATTGTGGTGAACTGAACAAAGAATACAGCATGAAAATGCATGCAGTCATATCGGAAGTTTCTCTTTAGGTTGTCTCCTATCTTCTCTGCTCCTCCGTGTTGTATGGAAATACTACATACATAATGCATCCTTTTCTTCATGTGTTCAAATATACTAAAACGCTATAAAAGTGAACTCCGACAAAATGCTATTTCGCATGGTTTCCTATAATTTGTAAAAGAACGTCAGTAAACCAATAATAATAATAATAAAATTCTGGGTAGTCTTTTTATTCATCATCCACCCGTGATTTCATTTTCATGGTATTAGTCAGACGAAGGTGTTCAGGATAAAAAGTCTTTAAAATATATCGAGGTAATGGTACCATGTACCTTCAGCTATCAACAGCAATGATTCACTACCATATCATTTTAAATGCAATCCAGCTCGCCAGCTCACTTCTTTTAACCAAAATTCCCTTTTATTTTATATTGCACCTAAATTGGTATCAACCACTATGTGCGAGGATGAAAGTGTGCGATTTTTTAGTCGCATATATGGATCAAATGTGTACCTATGCAAAAACTTTAATCCAAAATTGCGAAAAACTTAAAAGTAAAATATTTTATACAATTACCGTTCGTATAACAAATGTAATACCCGCATTTTGGATAGAGATTTCCTAATTATATATATTGTATGTATGGGGTATCATCGGTGAGCAAGAATTCTAATCTTTTAATGAAATTACGACAATGCAATGTTCACATATGCATGCACAAAATGAAGCATCTTTTGGTGTGAGTGAATGTAAAATTATGTAAAACGCAGAGAAGAAGCGTGAGTGAACTTGGCTATTGCATATATCAAGAAGACGTTGGACGTACCTGTTCTCGCTCTGTGTACCTCTAAATTAGCAGAAGCGTAGGAAACTAATGCGAACAATAACAGCCACTATATAGATCGGCATATAGTCAAGTTCAAGAACGTCGGCTTGCAACAATAATGATAATGTACAAATATAGATGTTATCATATAGCCTTTGAATCTGAATCTAAAATCCACACAAAAAGATCGAATCTATTTAATAATACTGTTTAAATGAGAAGAATAAGCATAAAAAGCGATGACGACAACTTGAAGGAGAAGAGACGGAATTTTTTGTGACTTGTTGTAAAATGTTCACAAACCTGTGTAATTTATAATGGAAGCACGCGTTTTACTTTCGTTTACACCAGCGAGCAACACTACCAAACAACATTGGAATAATTTATGTACCCAACGCCACTTAACGTGGAGATTGTTATAATGATGAAGGTATATGATTATGATGAACAGTACTATCGCGGCTCTCCTTAATTCTATAAAGTACCTTTTGTTGCAATAGCCTCTGGTGGTATTCTTTATATTACATTATGATGCTGATGATGATGATGCGGTATGCTGGACGATTAGTCAAAGCAATTAAGTGCTCACCTTGGACAAACAAAATATTATGCTACATGCTTCTAAAAAATTATTCTCAAGGAACTGTCATCATATTTAATTTACTATGTCTAATCAATAGGATCATAATATTGGTGGCAAGAAAAGTAGCAGCTCTCGCTAATATGAACCCGTTTTTCTCGATATGAATATAAAAAGTCAGAATTAATTAGATGGTTAAGGGTCACAATAAAAACTCATGTGGATTATTTCGCCATACGTATTGCTGTGTCTCTACTTTTACACGTTCAAACTTCACACGATTTATTAAGGTTACTTGATTGACAATTCATGACAAAGCTTACAAATTTTCTGAAAAGGCTCAATTCAGCCAAATACAATACATAGATAAATAGATATCAAACTTTGGCTGCTTACCATCTGCATATAAAAATATCAGTTAACAGCTGAATGACTGGAATTTAATTTAAAAACTGTACACAAGATTATATAGTACTTACTGTATAAGATACACGCCTAGCTTACGTAGATATAACCTAAATTATTTATATAAATGCTACGCACATTGAAAATCCGACTCGTTCTTATATTTATAATATTTTTTAAACTGTATTTATTTACCACCGTCTTATTTATAAAATGTGATTTTTGAATAGAGATTTACACTCTGGATATGAAGGCAAGCATATAGCTCTCATTAATCAATTGTAACCACATGTTATCACCTAAATTTTAAGTTCATATATTAATACAATATTAAGAATACATCCTGAAATTTTTCCATAAAATGTACTTGGAAGATTTATTATTAAATGGAAGCAAACAGATTAACGTTGCAGGTTTTCCTTATCACTTCCCTCTGCATCCGTGTCATCCTCCTCCTCCTCGAAAGTTTCATCGATATCCTCCATGTCCTTTGTTGGAGGTCTACAACGCCCACATTTGCTTCCAGGTGAAAGCTGAGTCTGCATGAGTGAAAGCCGTCGTTTGTTGTATATTTCCTCACTTTGCTTAATTTGATGAAACTTTTGTCTAAAAAAATAATAAACAGCCTTACTTCAACAAAACGAATCAAAACGAAAATGTTAGTTAAATGACGCTATGATAACCAAACTACATACGTCCATTGCAGCCTTTCTTCGACCATAAGCTTTAACATATCCTCCCTCATTTTATCGATTTCTGAATCCCTTTGCACCAGCAGCATTTTTAAGCGTAAGTTTTCATTTTCCAAGATTTTAATTTTCTGCAACATCGTCTTAGGAGCGACAACTGTTTCGGCACCATACTCGTCTGCATCATCACTACTTTCACTCTCTGTAAGCGCCCGTTTTTCTTTAGCACCTTCTGCCTTCTTCTTCTGCCAGTTTGGAGGTAAAGGAGGTTTAGTGACTATTGATTTGCATTCCTTAACATTTTGAGAAATGTTTGGTTCTGCCTGGACATTAACGTTCATGGGCCGGAATACAATTACCTGTTGAAAAGTAAAACAGTTTGTTATAACGTTATTATTTATTACAGGTTTATGAAGTATTAACATAAAATTAATAATACTTACGTTGCTGGCAATAGCAGAATTTTGTAACACTTGAAGAGTAGACTCGGCTACAGCAGGATCAGGGTTAACATTTACTACCATGCAAATGTGAGTTGCTGATGTTAGATAACTTTTGAAAATGTGCGTGAGCTTGCTTTCTCGGAATGGAACGGTTTCGATTTGAGAATTTTGAGTTTGCTTCGCTCTGCAATATACATTTAAAATGAAATAAGGATTTATAAAAATGGCAAGTTATACCGCAATGTTAAATAGTAAACTATAAGTTAACTCCTTCTACACTCTACACATAAGTATGTACCTTAACATTCGAATTACTTTGAGCAGGACAGTTAGAGAATTGTTTATATTCCCCGATTCATGCAGTCTGAATCCTTTGTTTTCGGTTTGATTGGCACGTTCCATTCCAGCTAAGTCACAAAACGTCATCCTAAAACAATCATAAAAATCATGTTAGTTTGGTGCAAATATGTAAACTTAATATTAAATACGAAAACGTATTGGTAATTGGTATATATAATAATAAAATGAAAACACAATATGTCATATAAATAGGTTTGAGCCGAAGAACTAACCTATGAACAGTCTTGGGATATGGAGCACCTCCTTCACCTATGCCAATGGCCACAACCCGAATGGTAAAGAAGGAGTGCGAGCGACTAGAATGTTGATTCATCTGCGTTGCAGCAAATTGCAAGTTTTTTCGTCCGGCGAGAAATAATTTGTAGGCTTCCTCATCAGATGTAACTGGAAGCTCGGTAAGATCTTTTAAAGAATGAAAAGAATATTTTACAGAACTTGAATAATTTAACATTCCAAAACGACACATACCATTTTTATGCGCAAATACCTTTAATGTAAACGAAGCCGTTTCGATCTTGCATCAATCGCAATTCTTTGCGACGCTTGTTTTTAGTCAGTGTTGTAGAATCAAACAAATCATAAACACGTTCGTTATAAAGCTCGGCATATGACACCCAGATGCTGTAAAGTGTTGTATTAGTGAACATCGGATTGGAATCAAAACCATGGCCAGCTAAAAAACACAAGACATTTTGAGTCAATAACTCTAGCCATCATGATCAATGATGATCATGCTTACAAGTCAAACAAAACAAACATGAAATAAATTGTAATTGTGTTTATATTGTAAATCGCTTACCAACAATGTCCACAGTTGATCCACTTCTGTCGGAATATCCTGAAGTAGTGAGTCTGTAAGAGTTCATCAGCTCTTGTTTCTAATCAGACAAAAAACGACGAACATAAAACATTTAATTTATTAGTTTAAATAGCACTAGGTTGTAGGTGCTTATTTCTATGATAGTGATATGTGAGAATTTTATGAAATCTTACGATGTTGGCATCAGATATAATCCTGTCTCGCTTATCATTAAGAACCTCGATCTCTTGATAACTTAAATGAAGAAATGATTGGTAGAGATACGGTCTAATGTCCCCAACTCGATATAAACGATCATGAATCCTACTGAAAATAGTGTCCAGTGTGCGCGGAATAATCCCATACTCCTGCCCGTGACCTACCGTGCACAAAGTAGTCACCAATATTTTTGTACAAAAATATGTTTAGTACTCTACATGATAATGATAGTTTCCGAAATGCGTTTATATGATAAAGCGTGCTTGAAGAATTTTTCGATTAATGGCGTGACACAGTCTTCAAACACGGTTGATTGCCCGCATGCTGGACCCAATATTTTGGTGAATTGAAACTCTGTCTGCTTCCTCTCACGGTCGTACGGATGGGCATTCAATCTAGCATTCGTGTAAGCCACGACAGTGTGCTCATTCTTGACCTCCAATGACTACAATAAAGGCAGAAAGTATTTAACTGCTAAGTTTTATACATGTTCATGATACCATGCATTAGCCAAAATCAATTAATATCCAAATTACCGATTCAAACGCTGCTTCACCGGTTGTATTAGGACGAATCCTCAGGAATGTTTTTAATTTTTCTTCTTCAGACACTGGAATTATGGCATTTTCAGAACTCACTGTTTCATCGAAGAGCTCAGGATCTAAGCGTTTGATTATCCCTTCATCAAACGTGTGTTGAGGAGGATACAATCCTGATGTACTGGAAAAGTCAACATAGGATGGCCGTTGGCTGGGAGAATTAGACGTGACCTCGGCCGACACAAGGGATCCTACTGAAGCCATATTATATCACGGTAAACAGTAACAAATCTCTGGCTGTCAGCTGGGCATGGCAGCTTACACTCGGCAAATCCACAATCTTTTTTTAGTAAATTGTAAATGTCAAGTTAGTTAACAGTTACACTATCCTACACTCAAGACTGCAATTCTTAAAGTGACAACTGACTGCAACTAGTAAAATTATGATGACGATTGAAAAGATTTCCTGCAACAATGTTCATCGAGCAACGGAAAAACAACAAGACTAAATAATATAAATTTCAGAGCCTACTTGTTACATGAACAAAATTGTCTAGTTTCACTAACATGTAACGTAACCACATAGTAGTATCCAACCGAAAATAGGTCGAGTCATTCAAACATAATTTTTATGACAATTAGATACCAGAAAATTATTCAAATTGCCGGAGAAACAGTTCACTTCGGCTAAACACTTGAACGAACAAAAAGTAAATAAGACATGAGAAAAGAGGACACAAAACCAAAAACCCAACAACGGTCAAATCTCAATTTACATTGCTTCGTTCTTGTTCTCAGCTCAACAAAGCATGATCATTCCTCTTTTTACTTGGCTTGCCTGCAGCAATCAGCAGCAGCAGAAAAAAAGACTCGTTTGGTCCTCATGTAATGGCTCTGCTCCCTTCTTCTGTCTGCTTGCCTTTTTAGCATTGAACAACAACACAAAGCAATCAATGTACACACAAAATATTACTGGGAGATGAGCACAACTAAAGGTAAATTTAAGCCCAGCCTCCTCTCTATCAAATCGAACTTGACAGTTAATATTGTGATTGTAAGTTCGGGCAAGATGAAGATGATAAAATATTATCTGAATCTGAATATATTTTGCATGTTTTCAGAAAAAATCACATCTAATCTAAACTTTAGATTCTAAAGTTATTCATTAAACTGAGAAGAATTTTATTGCAAAAGTGCAAGCAAAATTATACAGGGAGGCTTTTGAGCTAGGGGTTTGAAGGGTGTATTATGGATTCCATGCAAAATATATGGATTAATGATGATGTGATAAATTATCACTGATGATGATATTGATGATCTTATGGCTTGATGTTACTTTACACTTTACTATACAGTTTACTTTGCTCCACCACAGAAACAGTGCAGCCCGCTGCAACAAAGTTCAACTATTTTTCTCTTCAAATGCGGTCTCTTGATTGGTTGGTCGGTTGAAGCGAATTGTTACGGAC
>JAHZNC010006372.1:0-10684 GCA_027744095.1 Zhuqinia jingwanae
TTTTTTTTCGTCTTCTTGGCATGATGATATACTCATAAACATCATCATAATCATTATCTTCATCACCTTATGTGTTTCTTATTATTATTACTTGGTTGTAAAAGTACCTTTTTGCAAAAGCAGGGCTACAAAAATATAAACAGCGCAGCAGCATTGCCCCACATGCATAATAATAAGCAGAGAAGAAAATGTAAACATGCATGAGATTTATGATGGTGCTGATTTTTATGATGATGTGTACGTGAGTACTTATATAATGTATATTATGAGCATATTATATAGAGTAGAATGTGCGGTGTGTAGTGTGGTGCTAAAAAAGTTAAGAAAGAGATGTGATGATGAGATTTTGTGCCAGCAAACTAGACAACAACGCATCAACAACAAGAAAGACAGGCAGGCATAAAATATTCAGTTTTTATATGTAACCATCTTGAATATTATTCCCTTTTTCCTCTCACAGCTCTCTCTCTCTCTCTCTCTCTCTCGTCTTCCGTCTTTTCTTTTGCCAGAAGCGTGAAAAACTAATTCTTGAGATGATGATTACACTACTACAACTACTACTACTACACTGTGAAAATTCTTCATTTTCTTGAGAAAATTTACACATGCAAACAAACCATGTATGAAATGGAGCACATATTTATTTTTATTAAAAATATTATGTGGTGAATATAAACATGAGTAATAAATATTATTAAGCTTGTAAAATACACATCCACCCATAAGACAAGCATTAGAAGAAAAAAAGGATTTCGCGTTTTTATGATGTTTTTTATGTGGAAAGGAGCAAGCGTTTGTAATGAAAGTTATTATTATAGTTACAGATGACCCTGGGTTTCATCAACCAAATGCGTCTTTTGACTCCAGGCTCCTGAGAAGACAGCAACCAAAATGACTGAGCTACGTTTTTTACGAACGTAAATGCGCGTTTGGGAATAATGTATCAAGTGAAAGAAATAATGTTGGGGATGATCATGTATAACATCAGACACATTTGAAAGGATTTGACTTTTGGTGACTCATTCAATTCTATTTTTTTACCAGAAACCCTATCTGGTGGATAATATGTGAGTGAGTGATGATCATAGCTGTGAAGAGATTAGAGTTACTTGCAGGTGTCGACAGGTACATATTTGATTCTAGAATTCTTAGTAAAGACAAAGCCATTTAGATAGCACTGCGCCATTAAATGTAAAAAAAAACGAGTCAATTTTATTCCCTGTCGTCTACCTTGATTACTCTCAACATTGTTTTTGTACTTGGGACGACTACTGTACATAAATGTAAATGTTTATGCGTTTCTGTTGATTAATCAAATATTGAGGACGGGATTAAATAACTTTATCAGACAGAGAACCCATAAACGTCATAAAGAGAAACACAGCACTAATGGAATGAAATCTCGTTGAGGGTTGGGGACGCGACATGTTTAGGTAAGCTATACGTACTTTTGTCTCCTTTTTAGATTTACCTTGAATTTGTCTTGTGATTTTGTGCGCGTCATATAGTAATATGAGCATTGTAGGATTATAGTTAATATTACCACGGCACTATGAACATTCCTAGACATGATGATTCAGATGCGCTGGGGTATGCAATATAATTCAACAACAACATCATAACAAAGTTAGAAACTTTTTAAGGGGAAGGTTTTTTCTTCTTCTTTGGAACAGAATATGGGGGAGAGCGAGGATGCGTGAGTGAGGTAAACTGATTTTTTGTTGTTGAGAAGAGTAGAGAAAAACAGCAAAGAGAAATGTATTTAGCTGTATAAATATTACATCACGCCACAACAGAAAAGTTTATTGCTTTCTCCGAGAATCATCACAGCATCACAGCATGGACAGGCATATGTACATATGTATTTGGGGATGCTGTTGCTTAGCTGCAACTTTGCAAGTAAAAACGGATTTCTTTGCTAGCGTCGTCATTATCTATTAGGCAAGTTCTCCCTTCACCATTTTCTATTAGCGCCGCACACAACCACCCCGACCCCACTAACTGTGGCCAGTTACAAGAAGATGAAATTGCTGTGGCAGAAATCTTCTCTAATAGATAAACTTTCCTTATGGTATGGATATAGCAACCACTACAACAACCGATAAAAGATAGGATGTGTGACATCCTTTCCTGCTATATGTACTCTCGTCAATCTCATCGTCCCCGTCGTAATTTTCGTGGTTTGCCTTCAGGCAGCTGCTTGATGGTGGTGGTGGTGGTAGCTTAGTAGTGGCAGAGCGGGTAATAATAATATACGGTGAAAATGTGAAAAGTCATGTCACCTTTTTTCTTCCTTTTTTTCTTGACTGCTCAGCTTGCTCAAATCCCTACCGTCAACTCATTGGGTCGTCGTCGTTTATCTAATTTACAACGTGACAAATCCACAGTAAGAAAGCCTCATTTGCAAATGGCTTCCGTTACTGCCTCCACACAGGTTGCCTATTACACTTGTATAGATAGATACGTTACATGCGTATAGGTATGCAATTTATGTTGAAAGATGCTTTTTTTACGACGATGATGTATGTATGTATCTTGTACGTCTCTCGTAAGAAGACTAAGAGTACCAAGAAGACGGCAGTGGATGCATCACCAAATAAACGGAGTACAACACTTGGACCACTTTTTAGTGGCTTTTCTAATATCTCCCGACCGTTTTTCTACTTCCTCAACAAAATCCTCATGGTTGTTCTTCCCGTCTTTTCTTTCCTTTTTTTTCTTAGAACAGAACACATGCATACTACATCACATTCATAATTGAATGCTGATCTTCCGTTGAGTATTGAAAACGGAAAGTCCTCTTTCCTATAAGTCTAAATATTAAGCTCTTTTCCTTTCTCTTTTGATGTAATATGCGTTGTAAAAAAGGAAAACTTCAAGCCCTTTTACCGACTTCCGCCTAAAATGCTCTTAAGGATCTGAGACCACAGCTTCCAGCATTACCAGTATTACCACCACAATACTTCTTTAGTCTACACTTCTTTTTATTGTTGAAAGCTCAAAGAGAAACAAGCACACCTTTGTTCCTGCGGAGAAACACACTGCGATTTCATCCTCAATTTCCCCACTCCTTTCCTTCCTTTACTCCACATTCACATGTTTAATAATCTTGTGTACCCCTTTTTTCTGCATTTTTTATATATTTAATAATATGAGTATTACGGGCGTTTACTATTATTTGGGTTTCCTCCCGCTTCCTTTGCCTTCGTCGACACAAATGGAACAGAAGCGGCACGACCCTATTTATAATTCTGTATACCTTTGAACTTGTGTACTACGCGAAAAAGAAATTTAAATTAATTGCGCAGCCTTTAGATTTTGTTAAATTTCAATTATTATTTATTTGAGTTATTTGAGACATCTGAAGACTTTGGGAAGATTTTGATTCCCACTTTATTCGTAGAGGTACCTAATATGTATTTGTATACGCTTGAACATGAACAAAAAATTACTTATTTTTATGAGCACGCTTTTACGCTCATTTCCTTTGACCTTTGATTTGCTAAGGAGCATCATCATCATAATATGAGGAAATAAGAGTTTTTCCAAGAATCCGAACGTCTTCACATTGTTATTCTCATATTACACATACAAACATATCATCGTCATACCTGTTTAAGATGATTAAAAAGCATGTAATTGTTGTTGTTACTACCTTACGGGCAAAACTGAATCTGATTTTTGAGGCTCGTTTTCCAACTAAAACCGATTATGTCTAGATACAACGACCCTTTTGTACAGGTAGATAGATGGTACGTACATACATGCAGAGATGTGTACTTTTGATTGAGTTTCCTTCATGTGTACTGTATACCTGTCTCCTTTGTTTAGTTCTTATTTTCCTTTGATTTTCTTATCATTCCTAATTTCCTCCATTTGCTTTGTCCTTTTTATATAAAGCATATGGGATGTTTTTTAAATTGAATTGTAATATAATACTGCGAAATTGTGAAAGGAAGGAAGCAAATGTATTGTGTTACCTTTGCAAAGGCATCGTCTTACTTAACATAAAAATAATAATACGTACATCAAACATCTTATTATTACATTCCTCTTTTACAGTCACTCCACTCTTCCTCCCTGCACCTGTTTCGCACAGTTTAAAAATAGAAGAAGAAGCAAAGGAAAAATCTACATTGAACCAACCAGCCTTATATATTTTTTATTATATATTTTCTGCCAATGACAAAAAATTGCTAAAGGGCTACATCTTCTCTTATTTCCCTTTTATAGCTTACCCCTTACATTTCAGAACTTTTTCAATATATTTTTTTTCGTTTTGACAGGTAAGTACAAGAAGAACAAGACAAAAAGCTAGACATGTTCTGACTCAAACGAGCTAAGAGCAGAAAAAAGAGTACCTTATCAAATCCCTTTCTTTTTTATAAAATAAATCCATACGTCTACTTTTCTGATTATGTATTAGTATTATTATTAGACTGTGATACTATAAAAGGGAACAAAAAAAAAGAAACAAGACAAGAGGATATAAGATGAACATGACGCGAAAAGAAGCAAGGAAAAAGAAAAGGATTCAAGCGTATTTCGGATTTAACATGTTTGATTTTCAGCTCATACTCTTCTTCTTCTTCTTCTTCTTCTTCTTCTTCTCCTTTGGTGGTGGTACTTTTACCTAAAAGCTCTATCTGATCCGCAATTTTCATGCTTCTTTGCCTAGTTGAACGTCTGCCTCTTTCTCTAAATATCTCCCACACACATATTTATATATGTCTTTACACATTACAGAAGCTATATATATATACTATGCCTTTCACATCTGCTTCTCATCAACATCACCCTCTCATAAAATGCCCCTAATACTTTTCTCTTCAAACTTCCATCCTGCATACACATCGCCTTTATGTATATGAAAAGAAAAAAGCATTAAAATATGTGTAGTATACGGGGAATTACTCGTGAGAACTAGCAAGTTTGAGCACAGGTGTGTCCAGCGCGCATAATATAATAGTAGGTATATATATGTAGTATAGCTTATACATCATCATCAGTAGCATTTTTGTGTACTACATCCCAACTTTACCTTCCTTGTTCCCACGTTCACAAATATTCCCAAGCAAACAAGGAGGGTGGAGGAGGAGGAGGTGTGGTGGTGTGTTTTATCATTATTAATGTAACTATTATTATTACCACCACCACCATCCCAAAAAATTGTATACCTATACCATTTTATGTGTTTGCTTTTTCTGGAGAAATAAAAGATGATAAAAAGTTTTTATTTTCTTGAGCCTTTCATGAAAAGAGTATTGTGTTTATTGAGTGTTTCTTTTCCTACTACTTGTTTGTGTTTCTCCTTTGTACAAAGTAGCCGTAATAACAAAAGGCATTATAATGTATACTGCTACTGCCACTACTGAGCCCTCATAAATACGCACTTCACCTAGCTAATGCTAAGAAAGAAGTAGCTTTTGAGGAAAAACCAGCATTGAAAAAAGGTAGGGATAATGATGATGAAGAAGGGGATGATGTTGATGATGGGGTAAGGTATAAATGACAAGATGACGATGATGATATGATGACGCTTGTGTTGTTGATGGCCTTGTTGTATAAATATATGTATAATATTAAGAGGGAAAATGTATAAATATATAACTCACAAGGCGGACAAGAGGCAAAACGCAAACGGTGTGATGCTTTTCATCAGGACATGACAAAGAATATGAACAAGCAAAAAGGAAAAGCTATATAATATTTGGAAGAAAGCTCACTTTTTTTCACTCTCGTTCTTCTTTTTTTTGGCTTGAATGACATGACGAAAAAAGTGAAAGTTTTTTGGTTGCTTTTCTGCTCCCAGAAAGAAACTTTGCTTTCTCCAGCAAAAAAAGTAAAAGTATATAAGTAAGATTGGTGAAATAGCTGGAAGGGAATAAGTAGAAAATGCTTCAGAATTTATGTATATAGCTCCAGCCTGTAAGTAATGCAGATATATGTGAGGATAGAAAGAGCATGTTGTTGGCTGGAGTTTACATGCAGTGTAGATGTAAAAGTAGCAGCAGCAGCAATGGCAAACAGACGAACCATGAGATGGATGAGGTATGATGTATCTGCGTATAATGGTAGAGCGGGGAAAGAAAATGGGTGAAAAAATGGGTGAAAAAATGGGAAGAGAGAGAGAGAGAAGGAAGGAAGAAAGAGAGATGGGGATTTTGTCCGTGTCAAAAAATATTTTCCACAGACATGGCGGATTATACCGTGATTTTATGAGTGGTTCGTGGTGTATCTATTCGCAAGAGATTTACTCTGCCGTCTATATCTTTTATGTTTGAATGTGTTTGTCTGCTGAAAAAAAAACTCGATAGTCCAGGGTTCCCTTTTTTCTCTCTCTACTACACAGCTGGTTATGTATAGCTTGTCGTCTTGTGTGTTTTTGTGGTTTTTGCTTTGGTTTGGTCGTCTTCCGCTGCGTGCTTATTGCTGTAAGCAAGAAGACTTAAAGAATCAGAAGAAGGAAAAAATAAAGTAAGCTTGTTTTCCACATTCCAAACACATAGCTTAAGAAAGAAAAGGGAAAGGCATGAAAAAATATTATTATATGAGCCTTTGGAGAGCCTGCTACATGCTTTCTTTGAAGCAGTCATGCAGCCTCTGATAGAAATACATGTTCAATGTCACCTCTATCTCTTGCGCTATATAGTATACTCCTCGAAAAATAATGAATTTCTGTTTTGATGTGTTCCAGAGATTGGCAAACTTATTTATTTCTGAAGCATGATAATTCAAAATGGATTCTCAGAAAATGATCACATGTTGTATTATCATAACTTTGAGAAATAGGGAATACATGTCTTGTACGATAATACGATGCATGTTGCATAACTATAGAGTAAAAGCGTTTGAAGTTTGGATTGATCACTTTTTCATGATACAAATATAGTAGCTCACTGTACTAATATGAGCAATTTTATTTGCAAATTGATTGTGACAACGTGTATCCCGAAATTTATATTAATTTCGCATGTGTACATAAATTGTGTACGAATTAAAATTAAAACCATGTAAAAACGTATCAAGCCCATTTCCTTCCTGAGCTTTTATCCATTTTTTTTTAAACAAAGCCCCTATTCTTCTCCTTATTATTATTATTGTTACCGTATCTTTTGTGGATGATCCCTTTAATTTGATGTTCTGATCCTACAAAAAATCAATAATAATAATAAGTATTACCAACACAGTCGCCCTGTTCTCTCTTCCGCTCACTCACAAACTCTGATTGTAAACCAGATTAGACCTGTATGAACATCACACGCTTTTGACTTGAAATGATAGTCATGTTAACTTTTCTACTTTTTTTTTACTGATCATAAGATGGCCACTCAATTGCACCCGCGTAACATGTCCATCCAGTTGATGTTGTTGGCACTTTCAATTTCCAATATATAATGATAATATAAATGCACGTTTTGTAATATGAGTATAAAAATGAGGCTTATGCATGTGTGCGTATGTGACTCTCAATTGTCCAGATTTTCTTCAACACTTGAACAGCAGCATTACATGGGCTATTTGGGACATATCAACCGGTAACAAAAGCAGCAGACTTGCAAGAAAGGGACATGAATAGGCAAAAATAGAAGAAGAAAAAGAATGTAGGGAAAGAATAAGGGGCTTCACTCTCCGTACATGTCTCTCTTTCTACCCATGTAGGTAAACTCAAACGAAAAAGAATGAGCACAGCACACACAGCAGCTCACTGAATGATGAAGATGAAGAAGAGGCAAAACGTAGAAGAAGAAGAAGAAGAAGAGAAAAAAGTTTTTTTTGTGGAAGGTATCTCGTGAGGGATCTGACAAGTTGTCAATTATACAAGATTTATCTTCGTGACTGTCTACTGCTCAGATATTGTGATCATGATTAACATCCTTCTGCCAAACTGTTCCCAAACGTGGATACTATTAGAACCAAAACACTAACAACACTCACATACCCAGGCAAATGCTACCATTGAAAAAGACACACGCACGTATTTTTATTATTATACACTCATTTTACAGAATGTACACTATCATACTTTGGCTTAATAGAAAAACAGAGAGAGAAAAATATTGTGTAGAGAGAAGTATAATAATGAGATATGTATATGTTAGTTTGGCTGCTTAAAAGAAAAAAGAAAAAAAATGTTTTCGGATCCGAAAATGATAATTCAATGAGCTCTCGGTTTAGTTAGCAAAACTCAACGCTTCTGTACAATTTGAAAATGAAGTGACTCTTCATTTTACACACACGCAACTCGACTAGATATTTTGGTAGATTTCGTGTTCATTTTGAGGAATAAAAGTTTACACGCATAATTGTACATGTGTATGCATTTACTTGAGGTTTGAGCACTGCAAGCAAGCGTTTTAAACATTTTCACTTGGCTTTTTTGTGTACCTTCGTCAATGACTAAAGTTTTTATTCAGTTGTGGAATTCTTGTTATCGAATAGGTAGTTTTGATGATACAAAAATGTTAGTGATATTTGATATCTTAAAGTAATGTACCGATGTCTTTTTTATTGAAGCATTGACAAGACAAGTTTCTTTGAATGTGTTCTCAAAATATGACTATATGTCGATGTTGGTATATTTTACTATGTATCATTTCCTCTTTGCAGTTCCACTGTTAATCCATTCTCTGTTATGGACCATTGGCCATTCAATGATTTTTTCATAAGCGATAAAAACAACATGACGCTCCATGTGATACAAAAAAAAAATCCGTCAAATTATCATTTTCGCCAGCTATCCACTAACTTGTCAACAGTTTTTTTTTTCACCATCACGTAGTTGGTGTAGTTGGATCGGGTCTTTGTGAATTTCATGTATTTTCAGTGATACGAATGATACGATACAAGCAGGAAGTGAACTTATAAAATTTATACGTACATAGATTTATACCGTGTGCCGGTACATGGACTTTACCATGCGTTGCGTTGGTTGGGAGCAATGTATATAAAATAGGACATTGCTACAATGTATTTTCACAAGCAGTCAGAAAGAAACATTCATTCCCTATTATGCAACATTATATTCCCAGGGGAGCTTCATTGTCATAAGTAAAAAGACAATGACTGTCACCATCTCTCGTACTTTTTTTTCCTTTACTAGTTTTGCTCTTGTTGTTGCCGACGACGTCTTCCTCTTGAAGAGCATTTTCAAACTGCGTGATACCGTCGTCGTCGTTCATGTCGCAGAGGAGAGATGATATGCAACCACTACTTCCAACGTCATCATCATCATCATCATCATATCTTTGTCATCGTCAAAAAGAGAAAATAAAGAAAATCTTCAATCTCGCTTTCAGACTGTCGTCATCTCTCAGGGGGGAAAACGTCTTCATTCTTCTTCGCATGGCGCTGACAAAAGATGACTTTATGAAAAGTGTGGCATTTTACTGGCTTTGCCGAGAAACACGAAAATAAATGACAATGTTTTTATTTCCTCTCTTGGCTGCTCGTCTAGTCATTTTTATTGTAGAAGAGAGGGAAAGAAAACTACAACAACATTATTCGCAGAGTACAATCGGATATTTTATTTGTGTAATAATAAGACAGAAAATACGAGTAGACACATGTACGCAGACAGCTGATTGTGTGTACTTTTTAAAGGTGTACATTCTTGATAGTTGATGGCACATTCATAAAACTTGTCTTGTAATAATAATGTAACGTAACGTGTAATGTGCGTAGGTATGTATGGAGCCATAAGAGCTTCGGCTCTTAATTTTTAACTGTGCTTCTTCGGTTTAAGTTAAATGATGACAAGCACTTTCTCGGATGCCACCTGCTGAGGAGAAACGCATTCCAAGTACCAATACATGTGCATAATACATATATATATATTCTTCACGTACACAAGCCGCAATCTCAAACCAAGAATAACGAAATTGTGATCAAACCTCCATGGCATGCCATCATCATCATGATGGTGAGTAGATATGACTATGACTCAATCTCTATTTTCTTGATTTCCTTGGAATAAAAAAAAATTGTTTTGAACGTCTTGAAGAAAATCATGAAATCAGATTTTATGCCATAAAACTATCGATTATTGCTTTCCTCGTATGTATTTTTTATTATATAAAACTCAACAAAAAAATAACTTCTCAACGATCCGTATCCGTCCGTAGCAGAGATTGAGATTACTACACACGCTACTATTCCATGAAATGAGCAAAAGGTTGTAAACTTTGTTTACTGATAGAGGACGATAGGGGTCCACTGGTTGGTCGGCAGGTCCACAAAATGTTTAAATGTTTATGTTCAGTTCAATGTTGTATGTTGTTGTCGGCTACACAAATACAATCGTATTTTCACTACAATTTTATGTGAAACGATTGTTATTTTGATTCCTGAAGTTTATTCTATTCCTTCTTGGTTCACTTCACTTTCCTCAAGAGAGAGAGAGAGAAAAAAACAGGTACATCCACTATTACTACTACTACTACTACTCTCAGAAAAACTGTGAACAAGTCAGACAATCACAGTTTGAATTTTCAATACACTTTACGCAATTGCAATAATAGAAAACATGCAAGTAAAATTCTCGGAACCGATAACTATTTTTTTAAGGGAATATATATTTTTTTCTCAGGCTAGAAACAAACCTGTGTGCATGAACAGTTTCAGTTTGCCTATGACTTTGTATTTTTTTTCTCTATGTGGAGTTGGATAAACATGTTAATAAAGT
>JAHZNC010006373.1:0-22045 GCA_027744095.1 Zhuqinia jingwanae
CATTAGAATTACTTATGACATGACAATGAATGCTGCTGTCATCATGATGATGCACAGATAAATAATTCACTTGCTAAAAATTATTTGCAACGGGAATACTTTTTTTTTTAAATGTGTAGAATGTTAATCTGGTGGTGCTATTTGATCGTTTTTTCATATACATTTTGCACAGCAGCAATACCTTTCTTTCTTTTTCTAAAAGTTGTGCTGCTAATTGCTATGCCTACAACATTAATGCTAATTTGGTGTAGTACAATACGTAAATAATATTCATAATATAAAAAGGTTAAAAATCTGAGTCTGGACTGATTGTGAGGGTAATTAAACTTAGCTATTTGTATAAAACTATTTATTTTAATCGACATTGTACGCATATATTATATTTACATAATGTAATAGGTATATATATAGAGTATAAGGTAGTATGGTACGTAATGTGTATAATTTTACTACTTCTCAGCCCATTTCCAAGGGATAAACCTTTTCGCCATCTATGATGCATAAAAAGAGATAAATTTGCTACTTTTGTATACAAAAAAGGAACATCGATAGCTAAATCTACTGACAAAATTAAAGGCGCTTTCATTCAGTGTCCATGGGATGCATTTGTCCAAACTAATCAATCCCTTGAACACACAGAGAGAGAAATAATTATAATTAATAGTTGGGGTTTTTTTTTGCACGTTTCTCATTTCACCCCGTAACAAATGAAAAGGTTAGTTTGTAAAATTTGACGATGATGATAAATTCATCCCTTGGATATCTACACTGAGTTCATCATATAAATCTTCTACGTCACTTTATATTCGTATTGTTGTTAGTTAGTTTTTTTTTGTGAACTCGACTGATATGGTAACGTTTTTAAAATGTATACCTACCATCATGTATACATGTTTAAGCCATACTTTTTCCCGATGAAAAATTAATTTAAAGGAGGTCTAAAATATCTACTATACTTATCATCATAATGTACTTATTACACTCATGATAAAAAAAACCATATATTTTACGTAATAATAATAATAATAATAAATATTATATGCAAATGTACTACTAGTTCTAAAATTTATCAGCATACACGCACAAATTAAAGTTGTATTACATTATTGCTTAGGTTATATACACAGTTATGTATGTATGCTATGTTATGTTCTATGTTGGTGGTTGAGTGGTAAATTAATTTAATTTATTGTATACTAAACAATTGAATGAGGTATCCATTTATGCATTTTGTCGTCGGAAGAGTAAAAATAGTAATGTCCAGCAAACTTGAAAAATTAATTGCTTTGAAAACATGTACTATATATGGTATGAAATGAATATTGACTATAATATATTATATAAAATGCACTTATTATTATTATTATTATCGAGAATGGAAGCGAATGTTTAGTTTAATAAACATAACACAAGAAATAAGGATAATAAAGCAAAATGCTATTTAAAAATAATATGTGTGTTTTTGTATGTAAAAATCTGTGTTTTTTTTAAATCATGGGTAATATAATCGTCATAATATCATCTTGGTACTTACTTTGTACGTTGAAAATGAGCACAAAAAAGTGATATTATGTACATATAATAATATGTGATGATGATGAACGTGCTTGTTTAATAGGAAAGCAAGCCTCAAAATTTTCTGTGGGCAACCACCAACCAAATATAATAGTATGTTTTCCTTTTGAAGTTGGATTTCAACTGTATACCTTTAACCTTTATATTTTTTTTTGAAAAGTAACTATGCTTTTGAGGCTAGTTTCTGCTGTTTTGTCATTTTGTGAGTATGTGTGTTTGAGAGAGAGAGAGATAGAGAAAGAGAGAGTATATGTACATATACTACAATATTTATATCTTATTCTCCTTTGTAAAAAAAAACGTAAACTGCCACTAGCATTCGAGTGTAGCCATATGAACTACTATTATTGTGGAAGAGAAAGAAAGGAGAAAGTGAAATCGTGACTTTCCTTTCGTGGTGAAAGTGGCCGTAGTAGTTGTTGCGGTGGGAGTCTCCAAACACGTTACACAGCCACTAGTCATTTATTGTTTGGAAGGGAAAGCTGAAAGCAAATACAGTGGAATAAACCAAAGACAAGATAAATCTACTTTCCTCATACTTACTTAAAAACTCCAACCTCGCATGCATCCATACATACATACCTATTTTTTTACAACCCGAAAAAGTCAAGTTAACCCAGAATGTCTTGTCAGGTATTCAAGTCAGTAGACACCATCATCAACCAACAAACTTTTGCTTAAATATGTTTATGATGTACAGTAGAACAGCTATAATATATGTAGTTCTTTGTAAAAAAAACAATAACTTGGTGTGTTCTACTTGTTTCTTCCGTTATTCTAGTACTCTGTAGAGAAAAAAAAATAGAGACAGCAAATAAAATAGTGGTGATTGGGATTGGACTGGCTTGTATGTATAGTGGTCTTATGAGTCCTCCGACTAGTCGTTAGTGTAAATAAAAGTATAAAAGTCTTAACAACAAGTCAATTTAGTCAATTGAAAGAAAGTGAATGAAAAGGAAGGAAGGAAGCAGGAGAAAAAATACAGATGTGTCCATTTTCCATCACATTACACGTTTCATTATTACGTTACGTTTCCCTCCTCAGATTTAACTTACTTCAATACATACATAGTGGGCAAGACAGACCCCAGTCCAGAGGATGTACAACAGGAGAAGGAAATAGAAGAACAGAAAGTACACCCGCGAGGAAAATTACCTTTTTTTATAAAAAAAAATATATGTATACATCTAGTCGTTGTAGCACAATCTTCTCTCTGATGATTCTTTAAAAAAAACGAACAAATGAGACCAAATATTTTGGTAGAAAGATTACTATTATGATGATGATATAGTAGTGCTTGTGCGTTAGGGGACAGGAAAATGCCTAGAGGAGATATCCCTGGATGACGTAGTCGTAGCCGTAAAAAGAACAAACGTCAACATTTTTGGAGGTGGCGGTTTAGTTGTTGCGAAAAGAAATAAGTAAAAACTTCAAAAGAGAAAGTTAACGAGATTTTTTTTGTTGAAAAATAAAATTGTAAAACTAATACCTATAAAAGTAAAGTGCAACGATGATTAGACATTGGGATCATGGGCAAAGCATCGAAAAGATTAACAAAAGCACAAGAGTTACTGAAATATTACAAAAAATTCTATCGTAAGATTTTGTGATTAAAATTTCGTTATAAATGAGTTTATGTTATTGGCAGTTGATAAATTACCCATCGTATGTAATCTCAGGGAAAATGAGACGACAGTAAGCATAATGCTACAAATGAGCCCTGGGGAGTTTTGAGAAATTGTTATACTCGAGTGCACGAGAGACGAGAGTAGTCGAGTGCACTTGGGATGGATTTACAGATATACGATAAAAGATTTTAATGATTTTTTTTTTTTGAAGTATGGTTTCCTTTTCGAAAAATTGAATCGCATGAAGATTGCAGGTGAGAAATGAGGTAGGCATTAAAGATCATTAAAAATACACAAATTTGCAATGTTGACTTGAATTGGATTCTATATTCTTTTTTAGCATTTTACTAAGAAAACTCATCATAATATAGTGAGGTTGGTTGGCACAGAAAGCTCATTTGTAGATATTTTTAGCATTATTATTGGTGCTGCTGCATAGCTGCGCTAGTGGTGAAGGTCAAAAAGGATCTAATCAGATCAGCAGATTGTCTACGTGGGAATTGTTAATTAAATCGAGATATGGCGATTCTTGTATTCCTTTCTAGTGTGGTGGAGGGATTGTGCTATTTTCATTCAATCTAAATAAGTAAGAGGTTGAAAAAAGTAGCATGAAGTTAATTTCAGCCACAAGCTGCATTGCGAACTTTTCTTAATAATCTAGTAATCCATTCAGTCAGTAAATAAATAATGAACTTGTTAAATGAATGGTATAATTGGTTGTAGCAAGCATCAACTAGTTTGTTTATGACACACAAACTTGTCCAGTTGTATTTGTACGCGTCTAATAAGCAGTAGGAATACTGGAAGGTGGCGGACACGGTATATAATGAGCTAATCCACCCATAAAACAACTAAAAGTTTGTCTTAAATTCTGTATATAAACCAATATATAGGAACCTATGGATATTCCTAAACACACACTGTACTTACTTTTGCCATACTGCTACAACAACATATTAGAAAAGTGGAAGATGCGGAAACAGGATTTCACTGGAAACCAAATAAACACAAAAAAAGCTTACAACAACGCACACCAGTATACTCCAAACAATTCAGCTTACAAACAAAAGCTTATAAATATTAAATTCAGACTTTTGGATTAGACGAAATTCACACGACATGATGCTCAACAGGGGATATGGGATATTGGCACTTTGATAACATTCATATACAAGATGAAAATATGGGGGCCCCTTGAGACTCATTACCTTTTTAAACTGCGTATGTTTTATAGCGTTACTTTATTGTATCAACTTTAACCATACAGAAATATATACAATTATCATGCTTAATATTTTAATGAATAATTTTGACATAATTCAAAAAAAGAGAATATTATTAAAGGATTTTTCTTGTAAAGATACAAGTTTATATAGAAATACCATATATTTATATAGATATATATGTTATTGTTAATACCAGGTTGTTTGTCATTGATTAATATATTCCAACGTAATTACGTGTCACAACAAAATATTTCCTTGCAAATAGTAGTAACATAAAAAATAGCACTATTTTTAGACTTATAGTAACGTTAAGAACTACATTGCCAGGTACGCTGGGTTATGTCATTAATAAATTTCAAACTCCAAAAACCTAAAATCTACTAACCTTGCCAAATCATTCGCCTTTTAGTCAATGAGTTATTGGGATACAGTTGACTTGGCGGAACGACAGATACTTCTTCAAAGCTGGCCTCATCGGAGCTGTCATCGTCATCTTGGAATATACCTTGCCGTTCGTCTTCATCTTCGTAGTCGTAGTAATATGGGAGGCCGAATTCGTCCAAACGGATTTTCTTCTTTTTCTTCTCTATATATTGAACATCTTCTCCAGAGTTATGTTCATTCGCAGGATGGTGAGGCAGCATATCCCGATACATCATTTTATAGTTAGCGTTCACCTTAGCGTTACGAAGATTATACACAAGCCCAGCTCTTGCTGCATCTTCCACAATCTCATCCTCTGTTTTCGCGTTATCCACTAATGTAAAGCAAGACTCATAGTAGCTGATCAAGAGCTGTGGAAATTTTTCACCAAAATGATCGCTGGGGATGTAGATAATATTATCTTCATTTACTCCTTCTGTTGGATCTTCTAAACCGTTATCAGGGTCGTCGGGAGATTTTATGCGGACCATGTGAAAGAGTCCCTCGCTGAGCACAAATGAACCTAGCACACGGATGGGTGGAGGGTGCTTTCTCCATCTTTTTTTAGCCCGTGGTCCCTATTATTATTATTATTTAAATTAACAAATATAAGATTATAACTACGCATTCCAAAGACGTTTCTTCAAAATGGATACAAAATATTAAGGATAAATGTAATAAAAAAAATTGTACCAATTTTAATTTCAACTCTGACCAAATCGAATCCATAAACTCATCATCATCACTGTTATCATTATCGAGATCATCGTCTTCCACGTGCAATATTTCTATTTGTTTTTCGTCATTATCTGCGGTATATTCCAAAATTCCATTCTCGTTCTTTCTCGCTTCCTTCTTCATATTAGCGAGAAGAACCAAATGTTGACTCCATTCCTTTTCAAACGTTTTTAGCTTTTCGTTACAGTGTGTTAAATTGGATCTGGGTTCCCAAGTATTGAATCTCCTGTTAAAAATCATTTCGTAAAAAATAATTAAATCTTAAACCCCGATGAAATGAAATAATGTTATTGATCATTTAAATTAAATAAAATCTTTACGTATGTACCTCGGCCACCCACACCACTTGATCCGGTAGTGGTTCACCCCTTCCACATTCCTCTTCCCAATAATTCTTTCCACAACCCATTCCTCTGTCTGTTTTCCATTCACATCAATGATCACTAGGCCTTTCTTTGGATGATTGTAACGGCCCCAAATGATATCCAAATCAGCATTTTCAGATTCTTCCTCCTCCTTTGAATCTCCTTCCTCGTGCTTCATCATTGCCATACATGTTTCAAGCTTCTCCTCATCTACTTCTGCATCAACCTCTCGTTTAATCACTGCTAGACACGTTTCAAGGTTCTCCTCTTGCACTTCTGAATCAATCTTACTTTTCGTTGCTACTAAACTCGTTTCAACCGTCTCCTCTTCGACTTCATGAGCTCGCTTCTTGGCTTCATTCTTATCGGATGAAGTGCTACCTTTATCAGATTCTTGTTGGATTTCTTTCGCAAATCCACCGCTGAAACCCTTTTCAGCACTCGCTGCCGTGTTGATGAAAACAATTCTACGCCTCTTCCTCGCCGGTGCACTGCTAGCATTGCCTTTTGATAAATCCATTTTTGAAATACCGTCTAACACAAAGTGAATAACTTAGTCAACAATTATCAGTGTCGAGTTCTAAAACTTAACAGCAGCCCGTATATTAAATAACATACAAAAAAGGGGAAAATAACTGACTAAATATTGTCATAGATTTCTTACTAGATGGATTTTGCCAACGACTTGGGCGCACTGTGACAATTAATATAAAATTTAAAAGACAGTATATGATTATATGATCTGCACACAAAAATGCTTTTAGGTACTTAAGACTTCGGCAGAAAGTTAACTTTGAACAAAAATACATTTGGTCTTCACGAATGCATAGAACAGTCAAAAGTATTAAAAAACGGCACATTAGTGCAATGCCCCAGTCAGCCAGTCAAAGTGCTCTTACGTTCACTTTGCTTATGATATGAGAGGTGTGTGTGTGCGTGGCGCGTGTGCATGTATTTACATGCAACTTTGATGGGAACTTCACCCCTTCGGCTTCCTATTTTTAATTTTGTGAATTCTTATATAAGATACTCAATATTAATTCAAAAATATTATGATTCATTCCTCCAAGTAACTTTCAAGCACAGTGAAATTGCAAATACGAAAAAGAAATATAAGGACATCATCATCACTCATGTACTGTTGTATGCATGCATGGTATTTGGTAATACCAAATTGGTATATTGTATAATATAGGTAGGTATGCTAATTGCAAATACACTATGTTGCAACACAGTTCAGCTCAACCCGACTCGCATACCATTATCCTCATATCAATTGAAAAAGAATAGATTTATTTTTTGTATTTTGAAAGGAGAAATGTATTTACATTTGACCCTTTTCAACGTTTTCCACAAAATTTTGCATGCATGCAAAACAACCAACCTTAAGTATATAGTCCGGAGTCCGGAATCCGGACTACTGCTGCCGGGGCTCGATGGTAAATCTTATACCTCTGTAGAAGAAGAACGCTTTGCTAATAATATATTTTTAGTTATTTGAATGGTATTTAACCTGACATCGTCGCATTTTATTCATATGAGGTCTTATTTTTTTAAAGAATTTACACTTACATAGGTACCTACCTTGTTTGGCTTATAATTTGTCATCATGTTTATTATGCAAGTGGTAAGATAAGGATATAGGTATGTTACTACTGAACATGTTGGATGCATCACGTTTTGGATGATTCTAACAAATCAAGGGAAAAGGTGAAGAAGCCAAGGTACAAGTAATTGAGCCGGGAAATAAATTGGGTAAACGATGTAGAGTTGATGTAAATTGATTAAAATAGCATTAGCAATTCCTGCATGAGATTGACCATTGACCACTTTTGTTGTGTATTTTTATATTGATACGATTTTTTTCCAGATATATAAAGGCTGCTGGATGAACGCAACAAAATATAGGAATAGCCAGACAGAACTAAAATGTAGAAATGAAATGATTTATTATGTATGTATTTGTTATCAACATTTAGATTTATTAACTCTCTCTTTCTCCGTAACATACTACAACACAAGGCATCCGCATGATAAATCAATATGATAAATGATTTCAATTGCAAGACAGTATAGTTAATTTTTATGGCTACGCACCTTAAAACTAGAACATAAATAGTTTAAATATGACTTTTGAATGGACTAGTCATGAGATTATAGTCCAATAATGATCCAAACTACCACCCCCAGTCTCCCTTCTAAATTATTATTTACTATCTTCCGGCTGCTCATAGACAAACTCAAACTGGAAACTGTTGTTTTCAGCTATCCACAGTTCAAACAACTTATTTTCTTTGGCGCCAAAGTAGTTCTTCCAATCACCAACTTTACCTTTTCTCATGAACTTGGCTTCGTTGGGATTCCTGAAGCCAAGTTCGTCCCAATGCTCATAATTGACGGAGGCATTTGCAGACATGTTTTCAAAGCGGGTATGCTCCACAAGGGTCCGAATTTGCTCGTCAGATAAGGTTTTGCCTAGAAACGTGGCGATTTTCTGTAATCATGCAATTAAGATTAACTAAGTTTAGATTAGAGATGCTTTACGTATTTAATGGGAGAAATATAAACTACTTCATTTTGTATATATGCATGTTAAATTTAACGTACTTTAATGACTTCCTCAGGTTCTGTGGACAATTCCTCGTAGCTGACAATCAAAACATTTGGCTTGTCTTTATTCACGAGGTAGCTTTCCACATGTCCAAAGAAAGGACAATACGGCACTGAAGTTCAAGAAAACAAAACGTAGTTTAAAAAAATGCAATGCAAAAACTTTAAATTCATTTAGAAATGACTTGTCCCTTACACTCATCCTGCTTAAACTTTTCCAAAAAGTCATCAAATGACCCCACAAAGTTAAACATCGTAAACATCCTGGCGAAATGATAATATGAAACAACAACATCCTTTGGATTTCTCGTTACGTAAATGATTTTTGCCCTAACAGATGTACTCGGAAGTCGATGATAGGGAAGGTGTGTCTTTATTAGGCGAGGAGCCCGCATCTTTTCAATCGTGCCCAATCCCGGAAATGGGTACTCCAAAAATGGAAATCGACTCTCCAGCACATGTTTCTTTGCTTCCACAAAGTTCAAGTTATTACTAATCAAGTACACGATTTCCTGCACCCAGGTGGTACCTATCATCATATTTCAAACACAAAAACAGTCAAAATATTAATTATGCATTCCACCACGCATGCATTTTCGTATCTGATTGCAAATGTAACTTGCCTGCTTTTGGAAAACTAGCCACAACGATATCGCTTTCTTTCAAGCCAAATCTTTCAATTCTCCTTACTGTCCCATCCTTGACAATAGAAACAGGAAGGATTACTCTGCATCCGCCCATCGGGTCTGTATCCTGATATTCACATAAAAGCCGCTCGGACCCTTGAAACAGACCGTCGTCTTTTATAAATTTGACTCTTTGAATATTGTCAGAAACTTCTTGACGCTTCCCTCGGCGTGTATATCCTACGTAGGCAAGTACAGATACAAACATGGCAGACGATACAACCTTTTTAATCCGTCTGTAGTGTTTAGCTCTACGCTCAGCTTCATCCTCGTATTGCTGATTTTTTTCTTCATCATAGTCACCACCGTCAAATTTTTCTGGTGGATTTTGCCCCTCAGGTCCTTGTTCAGAGTCGGCAGATTTACTTGATTTTGGTTTAGGCTTCAGGGAAGAGTAACTCGCTTGTTGAATTGAATAAACGGATCTCGGATTAATCTGCATCAGTAACATCTCACTACAATGCAAAGTTAAGCACGCAATTTATCAAACATTGCAAAACCATAAACTCATCAACACACCGGCTCGTTCACATATTAGTTTTACAAAACAACAAATATAGTTTTTGTTCTTGCTTTCGTTTCTGATGCATCATCTGAGGCTTGACATGTTTCCAGTGAAGTCCTCCAACTGACACTATCCGACGAATAACACTGTACCTAAAATATTACCACAGCAAAGACAATCATCTGTATTAATTAATTTGTTTAGGACCGATTACATTGAGCATCACGTCATTATGTACTATTCGTAAACTGATTAAATGCATTCATAAACTTACGAAAAAACCGAGGCCATTGTCTATCCTTATCCACAGATATCAAAAGCCTCAGTATCTTGATTACTGGTTCTAGCTTATATCTACAAATAGCCAAATTACAACACACGGGCAACTACTTTAACAACGAAACAACATTTAAAAAATCCATGCATAACGCTTAGCTACTCTGTATTTACATTGACTTTGTTCAACAAGGAAAAAGAGAGACTGACAAACAAAAAACAACTGTAAGAGTACAAACCAGCAAACTTACTAGTTCGTACTTATTTGTTGTACACACAGTAATTACAGCTAACTGAGTAATTAGTTTTATATATATCCAAGCACAAGGTACAACTAAATAATAATTAGCTATATTAGTCTTGCAGCTACACCGATATCTGCAGCTGCAGCTGCCGAACAACTAGTGTGAATTTGAACAATTTATTTGCCGCGCTCATGTGGTCAAAACAAAGAAAACCATTGAATTTCACAATTTCATGTTGCTTGGCAAAGCAAAGCACTTCATGCTAGAGCACTTGATATTGCTTAAAGGTAAAACAATCAAAGTTTCCTCCATAACTTCCCCGGAGGGTGAGATGGGGGTCTGAAAATCAATAGGGTTTTGAGTTCTGACCTAAGGCATCTGTGTACTAAATATGAAGATATTTGAGTAAACTGTTCTGCGGACTGACTGACAGACAGATAGCCTTGCCAATCTCAATACTATAGCCGATTTGATCAGTTACATAAATGATAAGACAAATTCTGTAAAAGGGATGTTAAAAAATGTGTGGTATTTCAAAACAATACATTCAATTTACGCTTGCATTTGAAAGCGTTGTTGAGTTCCCAAACTTTACTCATTCACCTCAAAAATATATTTGAAACTGGAGTAGTGGGTTTAGTATGAGAAAAAGGTCTTATGTCAAGGGTATGCGTGGAAACTACACGTAAAAAAGTAATAAGGCCAGGGGGTACACAACAAACGCATCATTTCTAATTGTAAATAAGCCTGGCATACTGTTTCAATGTGGTTTCTCAGAAAAATCATAAAAAATCACATTTACTTAGAAAATCTACTTTTTTTTAGCCCCACAATGATTTCTAAACAACCAGCGGAATTAATTACACGGCATTTCCAGTTATAGTGCCAAGCCGAATCATAAATATGCGAACCACAAAGAAACTGAACTTTAGTGAAATTTAAAACATGAACACTCCTAATTGCTGCAAAATATAGTTGATCTCGTAGGTAGGAAACAAGTTGCAGGAGTTCAGCAGCTGGACAATGTTAAATTGCATGTTATATACCTATACTTACCTACATTAAAAGTTTATTATGTGTGAATTGGCATTTTGGGAACACTATGTAATTGGCAAACCAAAGCTTTGGATTGTATTTTGACGGGGAAAAAAGTAATGTGCACTACTGGACATGGTTTCATTTCATATGTATCTTTCAATGTCACGCGACACACATGCGACTGTAGTTTGTAGTATTGAAAATTTAAAAATCTGCTTTTAATGATTTTTATATTAAAGGGGGGAAATAGATGATTGGGAATAACAACGAAAAATATAAATTTCGCTGTAAAAATCTTGACCATTTGATTAAAACCATTTTTTAAACCACCTTTTGACGTGTATTTGTAACAAGACTTGGTCTATCTCTCACTAAAGTGCAGGTTACATTTAGCTATCTCGGTCGAAGGTTCTCCGATATACATAGAGATGGTAAAGTTCTTTGCATGTTTGATATGATTTAATCTTATTTCCATTTCATAAGCATATACTTCTCGGGGCGACCTAAGACATTTTCCCATAATAAACTATTTATTTTCATCAGAAGACCCAACTGTGTTTTATGTAATGTCATGTCAACTTGGGATTTTCAACTATTGACTATGCATAAAGCCACAAAATGCTGACCGAATTTAGATGAAAAGGAAATTTGGTAGTGAGCAGTCAAAACATTCAAGGTAAATCTTGTCTGTTTTATGCTTTGTTCTTGGCACTATTTCTTATTACGCGAGTTGGTTTCTCTTTTCCTCATACTACTAGACTTTACTGTTGTGTCATGACTCATGACCTAAACTTATAATTATGCTAATTAATTATTAATTAATTAATCCTTGTTAATGAGATTTTAAATATTTATTTCATTACACAAATACAAAGAAAATACATAAGCATCCTTTTACGTTTAGGTATACAAAGTAGGTGTATTAAGTAAAAGGGCAACGATGTTTTTTAAACTTCATTTCTTTGTTTTAAAGGAAACCATAAATAAATTGGCTCAAAATAACAATTAATTCAGATTTCATGCTCTCTTGCAATAAAGTTAAAAGTAGTAAGGTCTTCCTGATGAGACCGTCATCCATGTGAAAAAATTCAATTTAGGCAAAAAATCAGGATGCTCATGCAAGCTTTTACTCATTGCTAGTCCGTCACTTGCACGGTACACTTTCTCTTTCAACTCCTTTGAAGTCTTTAACATTTTTTTTAAAAGCTGAGTTGATTTAATTCTTTAGGTTATAAGACATCATTCTATTTAAACTTATTCTTCTGAAATTGAAGTCGGAAGGTTTGCCAACAAAATACAAGATGAATACGAGGGAGGTGAAAGTTGATAGTTTCACCAATTTCCAGCGTTTGATGTGGTACTCGCTATCTCAGGGAGCTGTGAGTCGATACTACATTAAGCGGGATGAGAAGGGCCAGTACAGAATCAAAACGATTGGCTTTTTTGCCATGACCTGGTACTGGTTCATGTGGATTAATACAACGCTCAAAGTGACATACTTGGTGCTTACATATCACAGTTGGTTGGGGATAAAGGTTCACTTTCTGGATCAAATGTCGATTTGGGATTGGTAAGGAGACAATGGAACCACAAACTTGGCTTCACGGTATCAGTTTAGCATGTTGTCAATGCTAATAATTATTATTACTGCTTGGCCCATTATTGTACAGGTACCTGAGCACAGCTCACATGATTCAAGAACAGGTATTGTGGTTTCCCAAATATCCCATGTACGAAAATCTCTACAGACAGTGGGAGCTTCAAGAAGAGATTTTCGAGAGGCTGGGGCAACCAGCTCATGTTGCAAATAATATTCATCGCACCGACAAAATCAACATTTTCTACTATCCGTAAGTACAATAAAAAAGAAACTTTTGAAATCTGTATTGAGGATGATGACGTAATTTAGCCACAACGCCATTCCAAAAGCATCAACATTATGTATAGGTGAATTTAATTTCACAAAGCAAAAATCAATATTTTATAGTTTTCCAAAATTAGCTTGTCAGTGATAGTGATAATATTTATAATGCACAAATGCGTAGTACATCATTGTCATAATATTTAACTGACTCTCAAGTTTACTTAAAAATTCAATTAGACGTGACAGGTTCCCTCTAAAATTACTGAGTTTAAATGAATAGGTGTTTAAAAATTAAAGGGAGAAGAATGATGAATGGATGCATGTCACGCAATGTGTAGTATTGCCTCGCTATAAAGTATTCATGGGGACTGGGGTGCAAGGGAAATTATAATATTGTCGTTATGAAAAGTTTAGCACCTGGTTTGCGTGATCTCGAGTTTATTCTTCGACATGAAATACTGCAGTAGTAGTGGCCATGGAGGAAATTTCAAATGAAATATAAAAAACAGAGTGAGGTCATGGGTATCCCCAGGGAGCTATAATGTCACTAAACTATTTCTCGCTTTGTTTTGGCAGATTTGTCGTCTTCACAGGAACTTTAGCGCTGGGAATTCAATTCTTCTTCACTCCTAAATATGCTTTGAACACATATGCTATGATGGAAGTTGATACTTGGTACCTTCAAATAATATTTTGTTTGCACGAGTGCTTCTTCATGTATCACGCGTATGCCTACCAAGCATGTACCATGGTGGTCGCAGAATCCTATTCGGTAAGCTTTCAGCATCTCCTGGAGGAAATGACAAAGACATTGTATACTCTAATAGATCTAGGCGGAGTTCGACCACTGGGGCAAGTTGAGAATGGCGGAGATGGTAGTAAGCAACAGCAGGATGGAAAGACGCAGCAACCACAGCAGCAGCAAATGGGGATTCGACATGGTCAACCAGAAGGATTTGAGAGGAATGTGGGCGAGAACGGGGCTCGGAGAAGAACTGAAGTGTTTGGGGATTTGACATTGGGAATGGGAGAGCACGGCAATGGAGCAAGAGGTCCTCGTGCTGCTGCTGCTAGCTCAAGGCAAGTCGATCGAGATGCTGGATCTGGTAGACGTCGTGTTAGTGGACTGCGTCGTCGTCCTGGGACCACCACGCAAGAACGTAACCAGAATTGGCGAGTTGCATTCAAGTACCTTGACCCGAAGACAAAGGCTACCGGAACAAACTATGATATTCTTACTCTTATCCACGACTACCGACGAGTTATGATTGCAGCTCAATCCCATAACCGATGGATTGGAAAGTTGATGGGTGGAGCCCAGGCTGCCAATTACGCCCAGTTTGTGTCAGACGTTTTTATGCTCATTCAGCTTCTCAAAGAGTCGGACGTGGACTACTTTGGACTTTCATTTTATGTGATGGACGCCATATTTGGAATGTGCATGCTTTTTCGGATGATGATTGTTTTGTCAAGAATGTATCCTGCTTCAACGGATTTTCTTCAAGGATTAAAAACCTATGCTACTTATGACACGCCCGTTAGAAAGTACATTGTCAAGACCTTGCCTGGTTTTAAAGTTGTGGCTGCCAAGCTGACAGGATACACAGTTCAACCAAAGTCGGTTCCAACAGCGATTAATGTGCTTGTCAATTGGTATATTGCGGCGGCCATGTGGAAGCGACCTGATGATCCAACACGAAGAACTTGAAAAAATAGTTCTCATCAAATTGTCATGATTTATGTAACTTTTAACACAATAACAATAATAATTGACTTTACTCAACAAGTAGCTTACAGTAAATGTTACATGTATTTTATGTAAATACGCTACATACTTATAATTAGTTAACAATTCTTAACATGTAGTCCTGTTTTAGTCTTCTTCATCTTCATCGTTCAGATCTGTAGAATCCTTGAAACGGGGCAAAACGATATTTGGCGATGGGGCATGACATCCATCCAGCATCTTGTTAGGCTCGTAACCATACTTACATACACACATTGTGAACCCATCTATATCATCTTTGGAGTTTCCAGCTGCTTTCCCATCCAGCATCATTTTCCTCGCGACAACGGTACAAGTGGCGGTGGTATGGCACTTGAGATGGAACGGCAATTCTATCAACTCACTTTCATCTTTGGTCGGTCTGCACGATTTCCCCAACTTTTTACGACACTCGTCACTGTGCACATCGTAAGCAAAGTATTCTGAAAACGTGCAAATGCATGCTTGTCCGTTGCAAACAAGACCTTTGCTTGCGTCACACTCGTTAACTATGGACGACTCTCCTCCCAGACGAGGAATCGTACACTTGGAACCAAACTGGAGAAGCTCGTGTGTTTGTCGTTGTCGTTGCCGGTACGTGGATTTGGCACCTTGTGCACTAGTAAATATTATGCTTGTTATGCTGGAGAATTGAACTAGCAGTAAGAACACCGAACGTTGTGAGAATATCCGCATCATTATTTATAATAATGTAAAATAAAAAAAATAGTTGCGCAAAATAAAATGTTACAAAACGAAGGGAAAAATGGAGGAAAAGCGTCAACTGACTCAATAGAGAGCGGGCTGATATCTAAAGTGAGAAATAAAAGTGGAAACTTGATTTTATTTGTTTTGACTTATCATCATCATCAGATCATCATTTACCTAGGTATGCATGTAATAATTATTGTTGTCATGCCATCAATAGGAAATTGGCGAAAAGAATAACATTATGCTTGCTTGCTACTATTGACTATTGACAACTTGAAATTATTTTAAGGGAACTGTCAGAGAATTGAGGAAGAAGGTTGCTTGCTGAAGAGATCTGTGATAAGAAGATTCTATTTTTCACTTTCTATCTGATAAATGACTAGTGCATAACGTACTTCTAGAAAAACCTGTCGTACGACCGACTAACCAACTCAATTGAGTGCCATTATCATATTTTGTTCAGTGGCAGTAGCGTCAGCTAGAAAAGGAAGGGATCTTTTGTTGAAAAACGTGATGAATGGTGATTGATTCAGCTACTTAAAATGTAAAAAAATTGTAGCACAGGTGACAGGTGTGTGTGCATTACTGTGCATATAAAAATCATGATAAACATGTAACGCATTATTATCCGCTTATACAATCCTTACATAAAAGCGTCATTCTTTTAGTCATTGTCAACAACTACAAATTATTCAACCTCGGAAGTTTTCCCGGAACAATAATTTTCCGATATTTCAAGTTTGTTACAATTAAGTTAAAGTTTGTTATCTTATTGCTTGCTGATTCATGTGTCATGCATAATAATGTTTAATTATATACATGTTAAGTATGTAATGTTGTTTTCAATCAATTCAATAAATTCATAAATACAATATCATTGGTGTACTAATTTTATCATGCTGCCAAGTTTGTTTCCTTATGATCACATAAAAATACCAATTACCATGCCACAAATTTCAAACTACAAGAAAAAATCAAGAAAATATATGTATTCAAGATGGTTTCGTTTGAGGCGCAATGTAATGTAGTAGGAAGAGCCCATTTGGAGAACCCGTTCCATACGCCTCTACTCTCTACCACCACCACCGTAGTAAATGATCACGATGACGATGATGAGAATATCATCTGTTTTCCTTGGGCTGCCTCACAAGTCCACATTTTTACGCAACAAAAATATAAAAACACAAATGGTATGGTAACTCATAATAATAACATGATAAAAAGATGGTTTTAACTTTCCATCAGCAGAATAAAGTGCACAAAGTCTAAAAAAATATATCTTGGCCATTTGGGGGGAGCATGATTTATAGGTTATATTATTACAAGACAATGATGTGAAAGTGAGAGCGAAGTGCATGGTCACATTTAACCTGTGTGACCAATTACCTTTTTAAAACTTCAAAGGACTTTTGTGTAAGTGAGCTGACGTTTAAAAAATGCTGTCCTGCAAGGCTATTTGTAGAAGGGTACCTGATGTCAGGGTGAGTTTTGTTTTGGCCAGCAATAGCAAACTAAAATCAAAGTGCACACCTTCATGAGGGAAGTCAGTTAATTATTATGAAGGTGTCTACGGAATAATTTGTTGTTTGAAGGTGCTGATATGTAGGGGCGTTACAAAGAACCACTATGATGCCTTAGGCTTAACCCCAAAAGCCACGCAAACTGATATAAAAAATGCGTACTATAAAATGTCAATGGTTTTCCATCCGGACAAGGCAAAGGTACGTTTTATTAGTTGTACACATTATTAGCACACTTGCTTATTTTATTTTAATATACGAGATACAAATCGGATAGAACTCTGCCACTTTACTTTACTTTGGCTTTTCTTTTTTAGGGAAACTCTGCAAAGTTCCAGGAGATTGGTATGGCATATGAAGTTTTGAGTAATAACAAGTTAAGAAAACTGTATGATAAAGGACTTTTACCAATGGGAGCATCCAAGTATGCCGAGGCACAGGAGAAGTCCAAGTCATCAACAGATAACGATTGGACAGCCAAACGATCTAGATCATCCACAGGACAATATCAACAACAGGAAAAGAGGCCTCCAAATTTCAATGAAAATGTGAGAGATAAACCAAAAGTATATCTAACATTTATATTTATTTACAAACAGGATACGTTAGTTAACCTATCAAGTTATCTGCCAAAAATTCCCACAGGTCAACCCATTTGATGCAAGAAGTCGCACATACACAGGGAGAACTGAGCATTACGATTATGATGCATGGTATATATGAAATGAATTATCAAATTTATATTAATGCGATTTATATTCTATGAAACATGTTAAAACAAAAAATTTATTTATTTATTTTTATTAGGACACAAGCACATTACTCAGAAACATTTGCAAAACAAGAATTTAGAAAGGATGAGCGACTCAGAAGGGAAAATATTAAAATGCGGAAAGCTGAACGAATGGAAAGAATCATATCAATAGCCTTTATTTTCCTAGCAGGTTCAGCCATATATTCTGGAATTACTATTCGTAATTGGGATAACACTCCTCGATATAGATGAAAGTAAACTATTTATTGCTAACGTGCTATAGTCAAGCTCTTATAAGTCATTAATGTAAACTGTTAAGTAATAATGTTTGAGACTTAAGTAAACGCCGCGTTTATCCGTTACAAAATGCATATGCTAAGAAATATTATGCAACTTAAATGTACCATAGTAAATCCATGAAAACATCCTTACTTTTGAAATTTGTAAAGTTTGTAGTTGTTTAAAAAAAATCAAAGTGTATCTGCTATTCATTAATTTAAAAACTAATCTGTCCACAGTTTATAAAAATAGAGGATTAAACTGATAATCGCCGGACGATTTTAATGCTCCAGTAAAATCTGTGAACCATATTGAATTTGAAGGAATTAATTCTGTTGAAGTTGCATACGTTCGGGGTTGAGAAGAAAAGAATTACACACGATTTCAGAATAAAACAGCACATGCGAAAAATTCTCATGGGGACGTTTGTATGGTCATAGTTGGTAATAATTTTTGAAAACCCATGTACTAAATTCGTAGTTATTCTAATAAAATCTTTGCCATTCTCTCTGATAACTATTTATTATGTGATGCGCATATCACGTTGTTCGACGTACAATCTCAGTTCAAAAATACGATCATTCATAAAAACGCAAATATTTGTTTGGCTGCAAGATTTTCATTTCCTCAGTTCATTTATCACCCAATATATTGCCAATATGAAGTACAATTTCTAAAAACCTTTTCTTTTATAGATGGGGAAATAGTTAAGAGAAATATGCAAACGAACATGAAGGGTTCATAGTATGAACTTCATATACTGTGAGGACTTTAAAATTAACCATCGTGCCGCTACGTATATATGCAGATAAGAAGCATCCGCATCCTTGACTTCCACAACTACAATGAGATTTTTTGGACCCTACCTACCGTTCCGATAAGAACATTTATTTAAGTTATTGACATGTTTTGGCCTCCTTAACGTTGTAATCTGCTAAACGAGCCTACAAAATCAAACACAAAAGTTAATTGAGCAAATTGCTTTGTTTATAATTCCTTTGAATATGTTAAAATTCGGATATTTAAACACGAGTACCCCCAATATGCAATGCGTAACTACATTTATACATACATTCATTGATACATATTATGTACATTACCGTCTTGCCTTGCGTAAACTCCCTGAAAATGGGCAGAAAGATCCCAGCACACATCACACCTGAGTCCAGCCCACAGCACACCTGACTCCAGCACACATCACACCAGACCCCAGCACATAACACACCCTCCTGGATTGAATTAAGGTATCGGGGGATTTAATTACGCTTAACATTATAAAGGTTGGGGTTACTCAACCCCCCCCCCACCAGAATGGGTAGAAAAAATAAATGCGGCAATTTATTGTTTATCCATGTTGTTGGTTAGGTTGTTTTAGGTTAAAATGACCAAAAAACAGTATCCGCAAGGTTTCACAATTGCTAACTTGATCAACCTTGGGCCAGGGGGCATAAAAATGGTTATTATTATTATTACTACTACTACTAGGTTAGGTTAAACGCCATTTTAAACTGTAGTTAGAGGTGTGTTAAGTGAGTTAGTTAATTTACACTTATGTAACAACTGATTAATTTGACATTTGTTATCACGTAATCTAACTACAGTTTCAAAACGGTATTCACCTAACCTAACCTAGATTACAATGGTATCATAATTGGGAATAATGTTCAGTGTGTTCAGAACATAATTTTTATTCCTAAGAACATGTTCTATGTGCTAGTTGGTTGGGGTTATGTGTCAGGTTGACGTGTGCTGAAACAAAACGGTGTGGTGGGGTCAGGTGTGATGTGTGCTGTAACGTTTTTGCACGAGGTGTGCTGAAAACCAAAACGGTGTGCTGGAGTCAGGTGTACTGTGTGCTGGGGTCTTTCTGCCCTTAAAATGACACGCCGAGCAAAAGAAAAAAAAACGAAATACATTCTAATCACCAACAAACCAGCATGACTCTAATTTCTGATGTCACCTTACTAGCTTGCATCACCCTTTTTCTAGTTTATCATCTCTGCTCAAATAATATGAGCATAAATAAGAATAATACTTGAAGAGAACACACATCAAAAGCTAGATTAGTAAATTACTAATAGTAATGCATCCTTACGCTGCAATATAGTTGCATACACACATGACATGTGTATATCAGTCATATCAGTAAAAAAAGTATCCTATTATTAAGTATCCGTTGGGTATCCAACTCGAATAAGAATAGTTATTGCTCTGCTCTGATGTGTCTGACTTTCCATCCGCAATGGATCCTAGAAATTTCAAAACTTTTTTTTTTACATTTTTCAAGTTCATGGAACAAGGACATGGAGATACGCAAATATTTTTCTCAATTAACGTACCATCGTGCTTTGAGTTAACATACCTTCGGCTCTAGTCTATATATAATTATATGGGTCAAGTATAAAAACATAATTTACAAGCTTTTATTTTCCGTTGAGGGGTAACTTGACACTTGATCAGGATAATATGTCGACTGACCCTCCAAAGCCCAAGTCCCAGACAAACTTTCTCTGCCGGTTTATAACGGCTGGTTAATATGCATCGCCTTGTGAAAGAGAGAAAGCATGAGTAGCAGAAAGTGAGAACTTGTTTCTTCTCCTCCCCAAAATGAGTTTCCACATTCACTCCACATCCGCATGCCATGCATACAATAAAAACACCTCACCGGGGATTTGGCATCTAAATTTATGCTTTATAATATTACAATACAGACAAATAGTAGTATGGTTTTTGCTCAAGTCAATATAAATACATAACAAAAGTACTCCGAATTGAAATTATGACTTGAATACAATCAGATCATCGATGATTATGTTTTCGCAATTTTTTTTGCAAGTTTGCGTTTGTTGTTGTATGACTTTGTGCAAGTCTTCTTTCTTTGGCAGTATGCATTCCTTGAATCATCTCAGTGCAGTAGACGAGAGTTGGGAATTTCATGATTTTATCTACTTTGTGTTCCCAAATACACTTATGCAGGCGCATAAATGAAAAAATATATAGTAATATCAAATTGTAAACCGAATGTATTGCGATAGTAAGGAAAGGATAAAATGTAAAAAAGATATGTATATTTCCTTTTTTTCTCGATTCATCTAATCTACATACCACACACATTTTGCGAAAGGAAAAGGCAAAGATTTTGTACATTTTGAAATTCAAAAACTCCAATTTATGCAAGTTATAGAATTTTATCATGGTTTTATCGTGTCCCACAAAGTCTGCTGTATTCAATACAATCTTATTTTAGGTATATTGCATCCGTTTTAGGTAATGACATTAGAACAACAACCGGAAACTGGCAAACATTAAATTAAATAGTAATTCACTAGATACTATAATACGTATATAATTATTATAGACCAGAAATCCAAAACAAGATGAATAAAATACACAGTAGCAACTAGATAGAAAGCTTCTTGATAACTTATAAGCATTAGTCATCATTATTATCATCATCATTTTCGTCGTCGTCGTCGTCGTCGTCATCTTTGTCATAATATTCCTATCGTTTTGTTCGTATATCACCAAAAAATTACATATGTACATTATATTGTTTTTTTTTGCACTTATGCATGGGCCAGTACAAAGGAAGCTAGCTGGTCTAATTCAAGCCATGCAAAAGTTCGCTTATCATTATATTTTTAGTTTTTTGCAATTAAATCAGCAAAGAAGCTAGACACAAAAAAAACGAGACCACAAGGCAGGCCTGACTTCCAATATGGCATACATCATGATGATGAGATGGAGGAGGATCTGCAATGGTGGTGGAGCAATTTCTGCTATGCTTTTTCTTCCTTTGTGCTGCTGATGACACTTGGCACTCTGTTGATATATAAC
>JAHZNC010006374.1:0-13634 GCA_027744095.1 Zhuqinia jingwanae
TTGTATTCAACATGATAATCACATATTATCATGATTCTGATTCACATAAAATCTCAGAGAAGATCAGGTGCCAGCTAGAAAACCAAGCCGTCGAGCATCTGTGCATCAGCTTTTTAATATTATGAAAATGAAAGAGGATAATGATGATGAAGAGTTGTGTGGGGTTCTTTCAAGGAGGAAGGAGAAAGAAAGGAAAATTTATAATGGTTTTGGTTCCTCAATAAAAAAATATTACTGTTTGGTCTGTGTGGGTTGGCTTGCTTCTTGCTTTACATGTGTACAGACATGTAAGTGCTATAATGTGCTATAAAAATGGCTTTTTGGCAGAATTGATAAAATAAATAAATTGATTAACATCATGTAAAGTACTACTAAGATACGATATATATATATTATTATGATATATTATTCTCAAATTTAAATTTGAAATGAAAATTATATTTTTACGATGTGCTAGACTTCTAAACATACATACATTTGTGTTATCGTACATCATGCTATTGCGAAGTTGTATGCATAAAAATAGTTAAAAAATATGTGTGTTTAAAAAAAAACAATTTTATTCGCCTTGAATGGCTGCAGCAAGCAAACAGTTTTCAAGAAGATGATCATGGATTTGTAATTAGGTATTATTAATGAAAAACTTGTAAATAAAAGGTACAAGATTAAACACAGAGAAGTATGCTAAAATGAAATTATTTAGGATGATGAATATATGAATATTAATGTTACTAATCTTTTTTTCAAATGTGCCATTATAAGCTCGCCTTATTTACTATATACAATAACTCACAACAACTCGCCAACTCGCATCATTGATGCTTATCGTTATTGCTACTTATAAAAAAATATTATAAGAAGATATTATATATAATATTCGTAATATTTCACCATCTTCATGAGGTGTTATAAATAATGTTTAAAAATAAAATTGAAGCTCGTGAACTTATTTTTTTTTAACATTTAGAAGATAATCCTCAAAATTTGTCTTTAGTATATATCTTGTGTATGTAGGTAGGTAGGTAGGTATGCACGTCTGTATATTTGTAATTGTAATAATAATGTGAGAAATAAGTACATGGGAAATGGGAATTCGTCTGACTTTCAGTTTAGTTGTAATAATAATAATTATTATTATTATTGTAAAAATTATTATTATCTTTGAGAATTTTTTGTAATGAAGAAACTGTTAGGTATTTCGGCTATTCCACAAGCAAAATAATTATTACACGATTAAGGAGAGGAAAAACGGATAAGAAATTTATAGCCGAGAGTTGTACAATGCAATGCAGCGATTTATTTTTGAATTAGTTGAATAAGAAATACACATACCTTCATATATGTACCTATTGGGATTATGAATGAGAAAGGATATATACCTACGCAAATGTATATAAAATGATGATGGTAATATGATGGATGATGATCATGCACCATAACATCTACATTATACATTTTTGGAAAATGAAAAACAAAAATATTCTCGTTGAGATATAAATAAAACATAGTAATATGGATGTATTTATTTTATGACCTTGATAATGATGTGAAAATTAACGGTTTCTGTATTATAGTGCTACTTTTATAGTTTTATGATCTGTCAGTTTATATTTGTGTTTGTATTTGTATTTACTTAAATAAATGTATAGGAGTAAATAGCACGGTTATCAAGTGGTGGTGGTAAGTTGGTAGACTTTTCTCATGATTCCAAAATCACATGTATGGTATACTGGGGACGTTAACTAACCAACGCCGATGATGTCCTTTGATGACCCTTTTGGCTCTTCCTCCACAACAGTGCATGGAAAAATGCATTCCAAGGTTACAATGTCCGTTAACACACACACGCATTACACAAACTATACAATAAAACAAACCTGACAAAAGCAGAGACACAATTTAAACAATATATTTATTTAATTTATACAAGTTATCACATATCCCACCGATTTATTTTACATTAACTTCCTTACATCAAAATTATACGTTTTTCCTTAAAAATCAAAATGGAATCATTTTCTGCAACTTCTCAAAATTTTCCGCCCACCATGGACATTGAAACGTTCAAGAACGACCCGATAGAGCGCACATGGAAAGGTCCATTTAACTTTGTTCTCGCCGCAGACCCACAGTTTGGCATGATAGGTACTTGTAAACTGAAAACGTCCACCCCCACATGGAAGCCAGAAATGAAACTTACTCGGGAAGCGATTCAAAGGGCAAATGCAATGAGCCCCAAGCCCAGGTTCTTTCTTGTTTGTGGAGACATGCTGGATGCCCTTCCATTTGACAAAGCGTCTATCCTTCACTATAATAACAATGATGTTTTCCTGCGTGATCAACAATACGCCGACTTCATGAAGATTTTCCGAGAAGAATTAGACCCAGAAATAAAGCTGATTTTTGCTTGTGGAAATCACGACATTGGGGATATTCCGACTATAGAATCGCTAAGTAAGTACAGAAGAGAATTCGGTCCAGATTACTTCTCATTCTGGGTTGGAGGCGTCAAATTTGTGGTGCTCAACTCACAGTTTTTCTATTCTCCTGACGGGATTCCAGAAGAAACCGAAAAACATGATACATGGATCAAAGAGAATGTAGCAGATCCCAACGCTAAATTCATTGGTAATCTAAACTTTTTATACTAAGTTTTTGCCAAATTTTTTTGTAACTTGGCTTCGACATGTAATAAGAAAATGAACATTGGCTTTTTGAATCCAGTTGCTTTTCAACACATTCCATTTTTCGGCTCGGATCCTGAGGAGAATACGCGCTATTGCAACATTCCGAAAGAAAGGAGGCTGGTTTATCTTGAACAATTGTGGAATGCTGGTGTCAGTTATATCTTTTGTGGTCACTATCACAAGAATGATGGTGGAAAGTACAAGAATATGCAACAGGTGGTGAGTTCAGCTCTCGGAGCCCCGTTCGGCGACGATCCCAGTGGATTTAGAATTGTCCGAGTTGGCAACCATGACGTAACTTCAGAGTATATTCCTCTGAGAGAAACCACAGACTGTTCCGAGTTTGAAGAAGACAATGAGAATGTGGATGATGTCGACAAGGACGAGTTATCACGTTGTAATGACAAGACGCAAGGCAAAAATTTCTCTTGGCTGTGGGCCTGTTGTGGAGTAAATAATGTTCCAGCTGAACCTGAAGTTGAGACGTTACCGGAAGCATAAAAATTCTTGTCTGCCCAATACCCGCAGATTTTCTCCTTTCCAAAATTTCAAATCCAACTTCCTAATAAATTGCTTGTACCAGTTTCTTTACAAAAAAATATTTCTACAAAATTTTTGCCTGTTTTTGTAGCATAGAAATTCTTGCTATTTTTTCTACCCATGTACATTTAGTCAACAAACAAGTTCATCTACAATATTTTTTATTTTTTTAGTAATGCATTTAAAATGTCAGGGTTTGACCTTCTTATAAAGCTTAGCTAACATCATATCATCATAGCTCAATTGCTACATTTACAATTTACTCACAATTATGTACAATATATAGCACTTATCGACAAAATATTTTTGGCATTCCAGCAGAAAAGCCGTACAATGGCCATTCACATAAAATTAACTTAACAGTATAATTTTACATTTTAAAATATACACAACAAAACGGAGAAAGCAATGACTCTTGTGCATGAATTTAATACACTCTGTACACATTGTTTACAACTTTCAAAAAAAATCATTAATAGAAATGTTGGCAAAATTAAAATCTTCCGCATATTTGTATACAGGTAATTAATATATTCTCGAATCCGCATTTACTACTCCATTTAATGTAAATGTAATGTCCATATAAATGTATGTTTGTATATATTACCGTAAAATCAGAAAAGTACATTTAGCCGATAAATCAAAATTAGATTGTCAGTAATTATTTTTAAGGCGATTTATGCATTTGATTATAGGTGGGCGAAATAAAACGAGAAAATGTCATAAAGTATTTAGATTGTAAATTGCAATTACAATATCACAACAAACCTTTTAAAAACTGGGCTAAACGAGAGTTATATCCTCTTCGTAGCATAAAATTAAATGACCTAAATATATACATATTTTTAAATATGCTTAATTGATTGTGAAAAAAATTTTTTTTAACACACTTCTATCTATTGTACTATGAAGGATATATTATATTATTCATTTAGTTTATAATAATATTATGTAAAGTACTATATATTTTTTTATAGAAATTCAGCGACACATCACATGATTGAGTTTCATTAGGAGTTTCTATTTTATTGTTGATTCATGCATAACAATAATAGCAAGGAACTTGTTTGTTAGTGTCATCGGTTTTTATTACGGGAGTTGATCAAATCGAAAGGGATCAAGTCGGACAAACACCCAGTGTCCATTTTCATCTTTCCTGTAGTAGCGAGGTCGGTTATCAGGGAAAATAGTGATTTCTGGGAATGGATGATCCAGTATATGCTTTACTGCGGATTTAATCTAAATAGTTCAATGTAAAATATTATGATAATCAATTTCATTGGCTTAAAAATGAGAATTATTGGAACATGAATAGAAAAACAACTAACCTCAGACGCGACGTACGCTGCCTCGACTTCTGGTGATGAAGTCAAATGTTGAAGAAGAAATTCATCTGACTGTTGGAGCATAAACTCGGCTGAACGAACTGGCTGATAGTGAAATGGACCAATTCGTAAGAGTCCCGAGACGTAGTCATATACCTCCAAAATCTGTTCAAATTATAAATTCAATCAAATTAATATTTTATTTGGTTTTATGATTTTTTTCTGTACGATAATCGATGGCTTACTGCATGCGAGCCGGTTATAAGTCTTGCTTGTCGTAAAGCGATATCAGGTCCTTTATCCATTACAGTAGATGGAAATATTTCTCCAGTCTTGATATCGATACCCACACCGTATACAATAGGCCACGGGATGTCCCCACGCTGAACTGTATTCACAAAGCCAACACAGGCAGCGACTAGATCTATTTCGTAAGGTTCTTTGTGGACATAATCTAAAGATAAAAAATTAATATAAGCGCATATAATTCTTAAAAACAATGTATTGCTTGTAGATTTTGTCCTGATTTTGTAGACACTCACGAAGAACTGCGTAGAGAAGCTCCTCCCCATATCCCCGGTTATCTGCGAAGGATCCATAAAGATGCATGTGAACTGGTCCTTGGTCGAAATAACCCGCACTCAAGTCTTGTAATCTACTTAACATTACAGAGATTCCATCAACGCAGAGATGCTCCAGATGAGCAAACGCCACAGCTCCGGATGCTAAAACACAAAAAATTGATGTCATATTGATTTTTTAAACAACAAGGTATTTAAAATGAATTAACACTGAAAAGTTTTCGTTGAAAACTCCTTGCGAACTTACTTGGGTGCCTTAAAATAATTGTCATACACGTGGTACATCCGTCTGTCGCCACAATGCTAACATTTTCTAATGAAACAAAAAAAGTCATGATTTTTAGGTTATGGGGGCAAATAGAGAAATTAAAATTAAAAAGCAAAAAATATATAAATTGCTTGAAGAGTCAACAAATGTGGTAGAAGTTGTAAAGATTTATGTAGTAAAGTTACAGTTAGGTGAGAGATGTGAACTTACTTGGTAAGCTCTAAAAAGAAACATATTATGGCTAAATTACAATATTTTGCGTAAAATTTCAACTTACTATCATGTGGGCTTAGCGCTGCAAATTCTCTTTGTGATACAAAGAGTAATCCCATAGGTCCTAGGTGCTTTGGCAGAGAAGCAGCAAAGAGAGATCCAGGCTCTTTAAGATGTGGGGCCATGTGGTACAATGTCCTTGAGTCGTGAGGTACCTCCTCCACTTTCACTCCACCAAGTAACAACACCATTTTGAGTCAACTTATTTCTTTCTTTTCTCCAAAGATAAATTAAGATTTCTCCCTTGACTTGTCTCCTCACAAACAAAGATATATTTCAGGAAAACACAAAAATTCTAAAGAAAGCAGTCACGTTGGAGGCTCACAAAAGATTATCGCATATCTCCTCCACAAATTCAAATATTTATACACGCTGGTGAGTTTCCTTTGAGATCCAATTCATCAGAGAGATTCCAGTTCCACACTCAACCTTTGTATTACACGCAATTGATCTGTCAAACAATGAATAAACACGGTTTTATTAGCAATCCACTTATTTTTAATTAAACTTGTTTTTCCCTTTATCAAATTATATCTTTCAATTTGATTACTCATTCGCCTGTCCTAAACAAACGTGTATAAAAGTACATGCGCACCCACTAACTTTGTAACTATTTTTTTCCAGCAGCAGCAATAATAATTAATAATCGTAATTCGTTGGAGATACATATATTTTTCTTGGAAATTGAGATAGTGGTGATAATGGTGATCCCTCACAAATCATTTAATCGTAAATATACCACTCACATATTTAAAGGAAGGTTACTTCTGTGCCCATCGGCAAATTATCATGTTTTCTTATGGTTGACTAGTACAGGTAACATTAATCCCATGCACACACTAAATCCTCCAAGTAAGTTGCAATAATCCTCTTATCATTTACCGATAAAAACTCTGATGAGCATATAACATATCATATAGAAAGAATGTCAAAGATTCATGAATAAAACTGCTCCATCATAATAATCATCACAACCCTTCAAAGTGCTTATCCTCACAATATCAGAAAAACAACTTGGCAATAATGTTTTTCTCCAGGAGCGCATATGCACCCAGTAAAACAGGATCAGACACAAATTCACTGACCAAAATGATTTGCTCTTTTTTCCTCATTTTTGTTATGTTGTATATATGTTTGTCCACTACAAGACAGCCACAAATAATAATATTATTATAATTTAATAATTTTCACTTGTCCTCACAATTCAATAAGAACAGTTCATTAAACGAGAAATGATCTTCCTTGTACTTAGCTGGTGTTCACATTTCTTCACACACAACTCACTGCTCACAGCACGCAGATGAAAGATGAAAAATGTTTTTATAAACTACATACTTTGCTATGTATATTATAACTTTCATAATAAAGGTAATAAATAATGAGTCTCTTTTTTCATTTCATGCATCCAGAGTCGAGCGAAAGAGAGAGAGAGAGAGTATGAAATATAATTTATGGTCAAAGACAAACCAACAACACAACACACACACACTCTTGCCTCTAAAAACAACGTTACATTGTACAACGGAGATTTTTTTAAATATTCTTTTTTTTAAGTCAAGTGAATTTTCTGTGTTGCAGTACAGCGCTGTAATACAATGAATGATCCTTCCACCACCACGAGCTTAACAAGACTCAAGCGCAGAGAGCGAGTGAAGATGAGAAAAAGGATAGATCACCACAGATCACATCAAAATTTTTACCAGAGAGAGAGACAGAGCAGAGAGATGTACTGAAAGAGGCAACAGGCTACGTAACATGGCTATGAGTAACCTTTAAAAAAAAGTCAAAGAAAAAGGTTTTCCACTTGTTGGTTGTTTGTTGAAGCTGAACTCGTCATAAAAGCATACATACACAAAAGCCTTTTACTGTGTAAAAAAACACTTCAACTTACAACCCATGTCTTATCCTCACACTATAGCCGACTCTATCGAATTGCCTCATGCCGTGCACAAAACAAGTCAAGAGAGAATATTATTGAGACACCCTCTATATCTTTTCAACATTATACAATGTTATTTAAGTCATCATGAACATGCCTACATACCTTAAAAAATTACTTTACTCGCTTAAATTTATAATAATAATCTAGTATGTTTGTGTGTATAATTTTGTACACTATCAACTCTATCAATAATAAGCGTATGATATTATCTTTGTCATAAAGAGAGAATGGTGCACTCTCAAATCTCATTGCTTTTACCATCATCATCTTATCATAACCATTAGGTAATATATATATACTTATAAGTATATCCATGCGAGAAAATAAATGAAGAAAACATGGTTTCTCAATCCAAACACAAAATTTTCTTTACTTTTCTCTGCTCCTCGGCTACAGAAGACAGTTCAAGTCAAGTCATACTGACCAGAATGTTCATAATAACGTCTTATTCTTTTTGAGGTTTATAATGCATCTTCTTGGGCAACGCCGGCATATTACATACATAGGTACGTTAATTTCCCCCTTGTCCCCTTTCAATAAACACTTAAATCTGTGACGAAGTACAGACATGAGTAAATATTTAAAATTAAGCATGTTATTACGGCATTTGTATGTGATGCAAACTCGTTACCTCATTAAACTAATTTATTTTAAAGGAACATAAAGCAACTTTATTGAGTTTTTATAAGCATGGTATTTTTTTTAAATATTCAAAAATGTCAATGTAGTTGAAAATGTAAATGAATTTTTTGTGTATCTTGCAAAGAAAGTCAAATTGTGTGAATGTGGAACTAAAGTTGAATTAAATCAACACAAAAATGATAAATTGAAATTGAAGTGACCACTTTACATATTATTTGCTGCATCTCGCTTATCTTTGAACAAAAATTACAAAATCCTTGAAGAGAGCATCCAGTAATAATATATGTACGTTCAGTATTGTGTAAACTTGTAAATATGCTGATTAACATATAAAATGAATCAAACTTAATGATGATGACGGTTTTCGCTTTGAATCCCACAAAAAAATACAGTTTTTATGATTGTACGGCGGCGGTGTGTGGTGTATGTTTATATAATGAAGTAATGAAACGAATAATGAATAAAAAAAATATGGTGATGATTTTCATTCATATCAATAAGGTACAATATAAAACCACCAAGTATCAAAAGCTCGGAAAACCAGATCTCAATTAATTAAGAAACATACATACATACCTATACGCAAATTTATACAAAATAAGATTTTTTATGGCACTTTTGGTAATCCAATAAAATCAATCAGTGCACACATTGATTACACATATATAATTATGTATGCATATTATATTCGTGTGTATATGCATAGAAAATAGCTAATAGTCAATAGTGTAGTAACCTTAATGAAAGTAGTTTATTTTTATTTTGCTGCTACAATTATTTTTCATTACATTCTTAAATATAAACATGACGTCTGTCGTCTGTCATACATATATTAATAGATTAGTAGCAATAATTATTTCTGTTTCAATAATGTATATCATGGGTGTCAGTTTTGTGTGAAACACTATTTTAAGTTACATTTTCATTCTTGGTAAACATCATTAGCTAAGAATTATTTTTTTTGCTTTTTTCTGACAAGGATGAAAATGATAAGGGAAGCAAACGCTGCAGCTTTACAAAACGAGACATATATATATAAGTTCAAATGACATTTATTCGTTTAACTTGCAATCAAGTATAATCTTAATGGGTTTATTGTGGCGCCAGTATATTAAGGTGTATGACATATTATGTATGATATTATTTACATAACTAATACTTCATTTAGCTCCAGCTTCACTCCACAAGATGCGGATTTTTGGACCATGAATAAGTTTTCAGTACAGGGATAGTGTAGTGAATGAAATAGATTTTTAAAATAAAAACCATATATTGTATATACATTTTTTTCACTTGGTTGGATTAGTTCAAAGCAGTCATGTACAAAATGTTCACAAGACTGATGAACGAATATTCATTTTTTTAAAATATATATCCAGACATGCTTAAATTTTGAAACGATTTTTTTTTACTTTTTAGCTACAGACAGTATATAATAATATGGTGGTTATATAGGTTTTTTACATGACGAATAATTTAAGAATAAGCAAGTAAACATCCTATGATACAATTATTTTTATTTTCGTCTTGTTTCTCTTCCTCTAAAAAGTTGCTTTTCTGGCACACACTGTTATTCTTCTCTTTGTCTATAAATCTCTTCTAGCAATTTATTCAGCTTTTTTGGGAGCTTGAGGGTATTTCCCACCAAAACACAATCATGCGCGCATATACAATGTACTTTGGTTTGATATTGTACCAAATATCCAAGGTACAAAGGTACATACTTTTGATCAATGGTCAACATAAGAACTAAAAGTACTCCTCTGTTACAAAATATTTTTATTCATTTAATACTTACGCATTCAGTCCAATTCTCCAATCTTCCCCATTGCAACTTCACATGGTTCACACCTTCAAGTACAAGTCAGGTTGCAAGAATCCCCAATAAAACGTATCATTGAGACACCAATTTAGTAAGAAAAACAAAGTTGAAAGTTTATAAAAAATAGTTGGAATTTAAAAACAAACAATTGAAGAATAAAACTATTTCATATGATGGATGATGTTCAATGAATATAATCATAATCATTGAACATAATAATCATAATGTGTACACAAAAATTAATTGCAACTATCACCATTATCCCCTGCCTTCTTTCTTCGTCATCATAATCCCGTAAAAGGCATTCAGCCAGCCAACTTCATTTATCCTTTACCACAAATAATAATGCATAGAACAAAAAAAAGTCCGATAATACTGTATGTTTGAGATCACTGGTGATGATAAAGATACGATGAGCTCATAAATAACCCGGTACAAAACAATCAACAATGTTCTCTCCCTCTTTTTTTTGACTCTATCCTATCAAACCCCCCACAAAACTCATCTTACAGCTTTTGTCAATGAACTTTTTTTATTTAGGAAATACAATCATCATCATCAACAATATTTCCATAAAGAAGAGTGTATCCTAATAATCATCGCATAATAATGGTTTGCACTGCAAAGGACTATTTTTGTTAAACGTAACCATGCAGTGCGAGTGAACACAGTAACTTGAGAGCGCTCATTGTTTGCGCTTTGCCTATTTCCTTATAAAATGAACGACGATCACCAATACAATGGTCACAGATAAGATTACATGCCGATAAGCACTGTTAGGACTGTTTACTTTTAATATGCAGTGCAGTTGACAACAAAACGGGGAACTGACACCATAAAAAAAAGCAATCCATAGATTGGTTTATTTTGCATGCACCATTATTAATGTTCAAAACGTCGCATTACATTCTTATCTTTAATAACAACAACGAAAAACGTAACCAACTCCGTTCATCTCAAGTTCATCAGCGAAAAAAAGAGAGACTTTGACCTTTGTGTAAGTTGCGAGATTGTAAAATAAAACTACATCATTTGTAGCACCACCACTTCAAAAACTTCAATCAAGTGTGTGCCAATATTTTTCAACGCCCACAGTCAGTCTCTCAATACAGTGCATTATTTAAAAAAAAAAAAAAATTGAGTTACATTTTCAACAGCGTTCACTGAACTATTCTTTGCACCAAATCCCCAAACCCTTCCTCATAAAAAGATTCGTGTTTATATTTCCCTTTAATTACCAACTTGGCTCATTAAAAGCTCAAATAATGTACGCACAAACACGCGACCAGTTGCATATTACACATTTTTTTATATTATTTGAAATTTTTAACAGTTGTTTTTATGAATAAAATGAGTACATTTTTTTGCATTGTTTTAAGTCAGTAGCAGTAAAATACCGGAAGCCGAAACGAGTCAACTTAAAATCCCATAAAAATCTTGTTAAAACAGGTAACAAGATTGAGATTGAATTAGTTGTTGGGACAGCATACACACTATAGAGTATTGCACTGTGCGCTGCAGCTGAGCTGCTATTATTGATGCTGATGATGATGCCCCATCCATCCGTAAAACTTTTTGAAAAGGTCAGCCTTGGGATCACCTCAACTCAACCTGCATTGCATTATACATGCATCTGTCCAAAACAAAACAATCGCTGTTTTCATCTTCATAGATCTCTTTTCTCTCATTTTATTCCAAGACTTCACATGTGCAAGACTGTTAAACTGGTTACTACTTTTACTACTTGCTATATTGCTGCCGAAAATGGTAGGAAAATAAAAACAATAAAAAAAGAGTGAGATGCAATGGATTTTTATTACTTGAAACTTGAATGTCTTTATTAAGCGACGCCGCTGCTTGCTGCAAACGCGTGGTCACTCCCTCTCCCATTTTATTATAGAGACACAAATCATCATTGAAATCTTCCCATTTTCACATAAAAAACAAAATAAAAATAAAACTTTCTTTTCAAGAATTGAACGGATAAAATTACATTTCTTATATGTCATATAAGAATCAATGCGTATTTTGTTAATTGACCATTGGTCAAGCGGCATTATATCTACTTACTTTTATTTTTCATTTTCTTATCAACAATAATACAGGAGCAAATAGGCATGGATTGTAAATTTGTACAAAAAAATACTCGTCCAAAATGTGGAAGTGCGATTGGAGAGAGAAATGTAAAATATGATGATCATGACAGCATTTTAGATGTTTATATGTGCGCTTATTACTCCAACATCATTCTTACAAGTGTACTGACTGCGTGTGTGTATGTATGTATGAGATGATCATTATCATACTCATCATCATTTGAAATTTATCACTGTGTAATCTTCTCATATAAAAACTTTTTTTTATAAAGGTGAGAATTATCAAGTGCTTACATCTATCTTTTGCTTTTTGCTAAAGAGAGAGAGACAGAGAAAGATGAAATAACAGCAACGCAACAAGTTTGACAAGTTTTTCTTTATCATTTTTTTTTCTCCTCATAATATTCTATGTCTCTACTTTAAGGATGAAAAAAAACTTTTTATCTTCTATTCCATTACATTTTCTGAGATTTTTGTGCTCTGTGAAATGATATATTTTCCTCAGTCGACTCATCCAAAAGAATCCCAATCTTTTTTGATTTTTTACTAGAAAAAGGGCATACTTACAAACATATACAACAAGAAAATTTTGTGTGGCTCCACCACAAAGGCAAAGAGCATCTTCGGATCATACATACCTATACATACAATATCGTATGAGTAGCAGTAAAGAAGTAACAACAACGCCAACAGCCAACAACACAGCATGTCTCCTCTCTTTTCTCTTCTCCACTAAATTTGTAAGCCAAGCAATATTACACCACGTTACACTGCAGCAGCCTCTGTGGGAGTAGTAATAATAACGCTGCATTTTAAAGATTTTTGCTGAAAAAAATATACACACACAAACATCCACTTGATGTAGCTCATATTATGACGACGATGACGATGATGATGATGAATGAACTCTGACAGACAAAGAATATAACTCATTTTATAGTGCATCGCCAACTACTCCACCGCCGCCGTATTATACATGCATATTATCATCATCTTCCGCTCTGTCCACCACCAAAAAAAATGCAATAATAATAATAATGCCCAACTCAACAAAACGCAAATCTTTTTCTCCTCACCATCACAGTACTTTTGTGCTATCATTATTTTTATTGTTATTATTATTTCAAACTTCAAGTATCGTGCAAATTACTGCTGCAGTAGAGAAACGACGAGCATTTGTCATTTTTTAAAACGAGACCATCATTACTACTTTACCTGTAAAAAAAGCACTTTTTAAAACTTTTGGTGCTCTATCCTCTCTGCTCTGTCCATCGACGTCGTGTCCACCAATATAATCGTGTAAATACCGGTCCTTTTCTTAATTTTCACTTTGCAATAAGGTTTGCTATTATTACAAATGACCAAAGGCAAATAATGTAATGCGAAAAATATCTAAAATGACATGATGCTCACTGCAATGCAATGAAATGTCGGCTGACTGCTGATGTTGAGCCAGGT
>JAHZNC010006375.1:0-27959 GCA_027744095.1 Zhuqinia jingwanae
AGAAAGCTGATAAGGGCAGCAAACAGCCCAACTAATAGGATGAAAAAGGTCCCACTTAAATTTTGGATGTTTAAAGCCGCAATTAAGGTTTTGTGCGGGTATGCCACAGGAGGTTTGTGGGTGGCCTTTTCCCATTTTTTACGCTCATTTCGAATAAATTCGTAATCAAGTTCAGTCCACTTCCTCACGAGACCCATATCAAAAGCTCTAAAGAGAACAGAGTCAAATTTAAACCGGAATATGGAGCGTTTGGGAAAGGTGAGACCGACAGCTATAAAACTGGAAATGTCTCGTGATTTTACCAATGGAACATTTCCGTACTTGTCGCTGAGGTTTTTGTGATACACAAAAGAGGCGGTAGAATCCCACGAAATGCAACCAAAATTAGATTCATCTATGGCACGTTGAAAACATTTTGCATCATTCTCGATAAGTTCCATTTTGCGGAAAATTGTCTGAAAAGTTGGGTTGATGGAAGTCTTAATTAAACTGTAAGCTGCCCCACGAAGATACTGCAGTGCAATCTGGAAATGATTTGCCTTTGCCAGGGCTTCAAATGTTTCTGGTAACTGTTCCACATTAGGAAAGGCGAGAAATGAAACCAACTTTGAGCGATATGATGTGGTTATCAGTAGAGAGAAGATAAGCCAAAAAGTAATGAACGTTCGTATCGAGTTTCTGGAATGTCTCTCCAACACCTTTACATCCTGTTCCAAGAAGCTTCTCAAGAGAAAGATGGCTGCCACTTTTCCTGAAGAGCTTATCCCACCCTGATTTGTTGCTTTCAAGAGAAATGTTAATGCAAAAAAGGCAACGACAAGTGATCCGATTACAAACAACCATAAAAACGGTGTGAAAGGCCAGTATACGGATTTCCAAGAGTAATGGGGCTGAGGCTCACCCGTTGAAAAGGTCAGCCATTCATAAGTAATGGGGAAGGAGAAGCCGACCACTTGATTCCGGTTGTATATTTGACCGGTTGTCTGGCCTATCTCTGCTCGCCCCGATAACACGTCTCCAACCGTACCTATCCAAGTTCCATTCTTAAATCTATAGCCGGTGCCACCTCCACTCACAGAGGGAAAGTATCTTGCCGTGAAATTGTATTTCCACATTACATGAACAAAAGCGGAATTCATAACGCCTCGCTGAATCATCCAATATCCTGGAGAAGTTTCACGAATCTCAATTAACCATCTCGCCAGAATGGGTGTGCTCACCGTAAATTCTTTCCCGTGAAAGTTTTTGAGGAGATCAGGAAACAGGATATGACTTGCTGAGCTGCTCAAGTGAAAGCTCTCTGAGTTATGATTCAGAATGTTGATGATGTGCAAGCTGGGCATTCCACCGGCACAATAGAAACAAGTGGTGTACAAAGTAACACTACTACCTGGACTACTCTCATCCTTGTTACCTTTATACAGTCTTATCCCAAGCTTGTTTTTCACGTGAGCGGCTACCAAGCCACTTTCAAAAAGTCTTTCTATATTGTGGCCTTGTTGTGAATGAAATATAAAATAATCCTCATCTTTTTTTATTACTCCATCGATGCTTTGTAAAAGTTCGAATAAGACAAATTCTGTACTTGTTAAGCTGCCTGTTTGTGATGTGCTGCTGGAGTTTGAAACTTGGATAAACGCGATTATACACCGACCTCTCAACTTATGCACATCCACAGCATCACGTATTGCACTCGTTATATTATGATTATTGAATGATAACAAAAATTTGTCTTGGGGCTCCACGACTTGTAGCACCGCTTCCGTGCCTTCATCTACAAAAGAGTCTTGGTACAGAATGAAAAATGAGCAATTTTTCATTTCATTGGGTACAGTTGCACGTATTACGTCGCGATACCATGGAGGAATACCAGCGGATGCAATTACGATGGAAAAGTAAAATGTGGCCGAAAGGATATAGATTGCAAATTTCACTTCCTCTGGGCGTATGAATGCCATTATTTAAGTGAAAGACAATATACAATCAATTTTTGTTGTTAAAACGTAGGGATCAAGTCTTTCCCCCAGAAAATCTAAATTCAGTTTATGATTCTCCCAGTAATAATTTCTATTAAAAATGCATGTTTTGAAGGGGAATTAAAAAATTGTTTTGCGGTAATAATGCAGGTAGTACAAAGTTTTCTCCACCGTTTTCAACACTATGTAATGGAGCACTCCGTTTTGATAAGTTTCCCCGGTGTCCCTTTATAGGCAACCATTGTTGCAGATCCACAATCCAACTACGAAAAAAGTACTTCCAGATGAACTGAAACACGTCGTTGTATTGTCCGAAATAAAATTATATGAGTTTTGAGAGAGAGAATGATGGCTTGGAATAATGTTTAGAAACCTTAGATATCGATAAGATTAACATCCAAGCTGTTTTGCTCTATGAGGTACATCAGAAAGTGCTGATCGAAAAAGAAGCACATGTGAAGCTCGTTAGGACCAATTAAAACAATACACCTATAGCCATAGATCTTTCAAGTATATTCTTAAGATATGCGTATTTTAATTAACTATATTATTACAAACTATAATGACAACCACTAATGCCTTATAATACGGAAAACGTTGTATGTTATAAACCAGTCAATCACTCTCTCATCACTCTGTTGAAACATATTAAAAATTATAGCTCATTTTCATATATTTTTCGGCTCACAAAGTTGTTACTGTCAAAATCTGTCACTTTACACGATGCAGAAAATTCATTTATCAGTATTACGCTATTTTTCTTTAATTGGCTGATTTTTTAGTTAGTACTATATGTATCGGTTCATTAGCCTTTTTTTACCTGATAGGAGTTGTTGTTACAAACAAAACTTATGTTCTCTTCGCATGAAATAATGCTTATTGTTAGATTCAAATTATATTTGTATGCAATATGCAATCGGACAAACAACCCAATTTCAAAGATTATTAAACCAGCCAAACACGGAATTTTAAACTTGGTGGTACGGAGTCTTTATTTTCATTATGCTGAAGGTAGCATAAAATGTATACTTAAATAAAATTTATAAGCAAATCGGTTTAACAATTATTTTCTACGACACCACCTTGATGGTTGGAGCTTCTACCTGAGTCCAAAATGTAACATAGTTTTCCACAAATGTGGCTCTGAAATATATCATTAGAAAATTAAAAGTTAAAAAGGCTTAAACATAGTTGTACGTACATATGAAATACACTCATTTACTAATATTTTAAGTAAATGCACAGCTTATCTATAATATGCTGTAAAAATAATCTTACGTAAATGTAACGTCGCCATTATATCCTTTCGGGGAAAGCCATGAGACCCCGATACGACTTTTCTCTTCGGAATTCGCATGATGTGCGGCATTCTAATATCACGTACAACAATTATGATAATTAATAGATAGCCATTAATGTTGTCAATTGGAAATATAGTTGGTTAAATTAATAAAACAGAAACTCACGGCTCTTATTCCCCCACAACTGTGTACTTTTGCTAATGTGTTGGAATTGAACATGCCAATTGGGGAATTTTTTGAATCTCTCGCTTGTAGATAGTACCCTTTGAATGTAGTATTAGCTGTTCCTTGCAGTAATACTGAAAGCAATAACATATATAGGTAGGAAGTTAAAAATATTAAATATTTAGCTTCACACGTATAAAGCGTACATTAATACGGCCTTCTTTAAACAATTTCCATTCTTTTTGCTGTCAGATTGTAATTATGTTGAATATATATAGATTGTAGGTGTCGTATGCCATTTTTAGTACTGCACGGTTGGAGTAGAGGCAGACAGACAGTCAATTAGACTAATAAACTATTTGCTATTAAAATGTAAGATTACCTTCAACAACACTACCCCCTCGGGTTTCTGTCACATCGGCAGACACCAGAAAAGGACTTGGCACTGTTTGTGGCTTATACTTATCATGGCCAGGGTGCATGGTACGACACACGGATTTTAACGGAGGAACAGAAACCGAAAATGAACTAATAGAATCAATTAGCGTAACTGCTAAAATGAAAGAACTAACTACAAAACAATGCTGCACAGTTTCTCTGAAACCCATCGTATTGCCTTTAATTTTTTATTTGCTAAAGAAACAACTAAAAGATTTAGGTGCTTTCTGAATGACGGCAATGATTGGCACTGTGCATGTGTCCAGAGGAAAAGTTGCATGCGAAGTGGCTAATCCTCTGAGACGATGAGTTAAGTATTTTGCCAAGTGCAAACTTGTGAGAAGTTTTTTTTGTATATAATTGCAGCAACACGTAAGATTTTGTTGTTGCTATAAATCATGCCAATACAAAAACCATAATTTTTATGCGTTTTTTACTTGTACGAATGATGCGCACGTAAATTGTTGTAATCTACCTCTTTCATCTCCCTTTTCTGCTAAATCACTATGTAAGGATGAATAATTTCAACAAAAAACCACAAAAGTAAGCGTGCACGTTAATTTTTTCCTTTCAAGTCGTAGTATAGTAATCTTGGCTATTTAAATTCAACATTATAAAAAATTATAATACTGTTTGTTTATACAATGTTTTTACATGTTTGTTATATATATGAACTGGGATTTTCCTGCCATATAGAATGAAAATTTAAAAAAAATGTCATATCGCGTTGTCAGATGATAAGTACCTTTTTTGCATATAGTAATAAGTAATTTGAAGCCATATAATAGTACCACGCATTAAAAAATGTAACAATCAATTCAGCTGTAGCCATTCAGTGTGTCGCTGGGGTTTGGTTGGATACAAAATTGCAAAGTCAAATACCAAAGATGTTGCATTGTTATTGTGATGAAGGTGCTAAGAAAAAAGACGGCACATATAGTACTTGACACACACACACATTGGAGATCTTTAAAATGATTTCGTCATTAGTAATAAACCTAGACCTAAAACGATTATATAATGCGCAATGCTTACCTGAATTTTTATCTAAGTTAGAACATAATTTCTTAATGCTATAATTTGTGATTGATCATCTAAGATGCTGATAATGACGCAATGCCTAAAGAATAAATACCTATGTACAATACAAACATGGTGCTTCTTGGAGTATGGCACAAGTTTAGCTGCATGAGCTATAAAAGAGATTTTTTGCAAGATAACAAATAAACAGCTTAAAACAAGTCGTACGTAAATATGTGAGTGTTGTTCTCAGCCATTTTGTCGTTTTTGTGGTGTCTATTGAATAAATGTTATAATGGAATGGAATGGAGTCTAACATAATAATTATTTAAAAGAGAATTTATATGCAGAAATAATAGTTGAACTATCATTCTGTGACAGTAAAACAATATACAACTGGAACTTATTTATGTACCTGGAAAATTTTCTAAATTATTATTAGCTATCACATTCATTTGACAAAACCGGTCGCAAAACATACTTTAGGATGCTGACAAAATTGCATTGTCTAATATTATCGTCATTTCGTTGGCTTTCCCGTAAACAACATGGCTTTTTCATGACTCTGAATTTTCAGCAGGTACGCATACACCCCTGGTTTAACATGCAAATTGACAATAAAATTATATTTGAATTGATAAAATAGTTTAAAGGGTTTACTTTAACAAGTTGTAAATGAATACACGTAAGATAAGTTTTACAGTCATTTTATACTACATTTTAAATTCAGTTTTAAAGGAAGAATTTATTCCATCAATAAAAAAACACATTTGACTCAGCACATATACAATATATAGAGGTAATTGAAAATAATAATATGTACGAAATATAGCTAAACGTGATGGTAAATAGTAAAACAAAGTTGTTTTAGTGGATTAATAATCAAATAAAAGAAATTATTAATGTAATCCCGGTGAAATAGAATATTTACTGCTCCTGCGGGTACACTACTAGAAGCCGAATGAATCTTATAAACGTGAGATATTACTTTGAGCTTGTCATTGTCTCCGTCACCTTCCTGATCAACTCTCGCAACTGCAATTAAATCCTTGTACAACAGTTTTGTTGCTTCCGTGTATGGGTCAAGATGATCTTCATATTGACACAAGGAACCCCCAATCACCAAGTGTGAAAACAAAGAGAATAAAAATTCCTTTCTCTCCACTTCCGATAAAACGTCGTTGCTGAAGTCGGCGAAGTCATCTGTGGCATCATCATCTTCATTGATAAGTATATACTACACAGATATAAAAAATTGTGAATATTATATAGACGCATTTTGTAGAGAAAAAAATGCTTAAATATCGTAAAAGAAGTTTAAAAATTAATAATTACTCACCTTCCGTAGATTATCAGCAATTTCAATTTCAAATCCTTGTTGGTTGTAACCTTCACTGCTACCTGATTTTATGTAATGGGGCATGCATTTTACGATAGCGCCACTTTCTCGAACAATTCTATTTCCATCTTTTAACCTTTCGAATAGTTCTAGCGTGGTCAACGTGCATTTTACTTCTGAAAATTTAACAACCTCTGCCGGGATACCTATTAACATAAGCATGTATAGTTTCATTAAAGTTAATGAGTCAAACTCTTCTGGTTTGAATAATTATGCATGTTAACTTTTTCACGAACCAAGGGGAGTAAACATGTGGTCGGGAGTCGCTTTCATAAGCGTTGAAACAATGACCTGACATCCAAAAAAGTCCTATAACCCAAACAAACTGGTTAGTATGAGTTTACACATAATTAAGGCTACCATCAACAAGAATGTAGTTAATTTATACATTGGAAAAATAGTAGATATGTACCACAATGAAATCCCGTTCGTTGTACTTTTTAAATGGTTTGTCAAATGAATAAGCTTGTATTTTTAATCCGTTTGCCATGGACCATTTTGAAATACTGTCCTTCAATTCAGTATTTTCAACATGTGAAAACTTGTAGCCGGGTAGGTTTTGAAAATTAAAATCTCCTCCAGGATCCATTACTGGGGTACATCAAAGTTTACGAATTGAAAACTTTCCTAGTATCGATCAACTTCTCCGTTCTGGGCTCGCTAAGAGTAGTGCTAGTTTGATCTATAAAAAACTGTGTCAAGTCCCCCCAATCGAGTGAAAGAAGCTTGTCCTCTCATGTCAAAACCGTCAACAGCAACAAAATCAAGCTGGACATTTCCCTACGTCAAGCAGGCTGCATGGCTGCATGTATGTACAACAATTGCAATTTTATCCATAGCAATGACCGATGTTCCATATTGGATATACCAATGACTTTGTTCCATAGACAATATAACTTTATTATTACCCATGATTTTCATCATTCCTTCTACAAAGTAAAAGAGTCGTGAAAATATTAGCTACTGCACACGAAAAATTGGCAACTATTTTAGTACGTTCCTAGCAGAACCAGGACCAGTTTGGCTGCCAATTCCAATACAAATACAGTCACAGTACACGACTACTGTACTTTAAAAAGGTTCCAAGAATCATTCACCGTTCTATACCTAACGCCAAAATTCCAAAGTGAATTGATCAACCAATTTCCGGGCATTGCCTTTGTACTCAGGTAATTATTCAGCACAAATTACCTAATGTATGTAAATGTATTACTATAATGTTGAGATGTTCGCAAGTATCTCAAACGGCTGTTTGACCTTGGACACACAGAAGTGTGTGTATGTCGGAGTAAATTGTATTAATTAGAGCATTTTTCATATTCACACATTGGGCAGTTGGTTTAGTCTGGTCACGTGGGAATTCAACTATTCTCGTTAGCTACCTTTTTGTTTAGGGAACTTGATCTTTGAGCAAAGTTTTTGATTGGAGATAATATTTGAATACAAGCTTATATGTTGTGGTGAGTTATTATTAGTACCATCATTTAAGATGATGATGTTGAAAAAATCAAGAAACTCTACACAAATACAAATGCACATATACATACGTAAATGAGTCACAAACGAGACGGACATTGGCGAACGAACAACGAACAAACAAGAATGCATATTTTTGAGATTTTTGTTTATATGTATTTAACATCTTTAAAAGAAATCATAAAGCCAGTATAGGTAGGTATGCATCTTATTTTAATCTTCAAAGTGATCTTATTTTTGCTCTGATTAAAAGGTTAATCTTATTTTCCTTGTTCGTAATTAATAAATTGGAAAGTTGACAGTGTTAAAAATGATTAGGTATAGTGAAACAGATTGACTCAAACTTGCAACAAAACATGCATGAAATTTCATGGAGTGCAGTGTTAACAAGCGCTCTACTACTATCCATATCATCCCATGAATCAAAGTAGACTTACATGTAATGCTTAAAGTCCAGTTATCCAGCATGTTCGTTTTTCCTCGTATGCATGTAAAAGTAAAACCCATATTAATGAAAGACTGGGAATATGACATACATAAAAATGAACTTTAGACTTTGGATTTGCTTGCTTGGCCTGATGTCATAGGAAGGACAATTATAAATCTTCAAACAGTTATAGTTATAGTACATGGCTATACACATATTACTTGACAGACAGGTAAAAAATGATGAAAAACAACTTATATGTACGTCTTCAAGTATATATTTACATATAAAAGTAACAACGAACGAATAGCTTTAGTTTTTTTATAATCCTCAAAGAGCGAAGTTGAATGTATCATGTATCAATTACTTAACTACAGTATTGGTTTTTAAAAATAATATGTGAGGGAAGACAATTCTCATTCTCACCTTCGAAAATTCTTAATATACTTGCAATTTATGGACAGAGTTGCAGTGATTTTATTCGAGCATTAAGCGCATAATTACATTCTCTAGGCGAATAGTTGAATATACAGGTTTTCAACTGAATATACTTACATACAGCGTATTTACCTTGAATGCAAGTAAAATTAAAAAGTGTGCACTACAAGCCATATTAATGATTACAGCATAATTAGGTGTACCTGTATGAGTGAGTGAACGTACAATATCGTTGGGAAACATTACATATTATCATGTCTTGCCTGGTCAAGTACGTGTACATTTGTACATGCTCAGATAATATTTTAATTACGCACTTTTTTATTTATATGCATTAACAGGTCTCAGCAATTTAAAATTATTGTGGAACCATTCAAGCCAAGCCCAAAGTTTAATCGTACATGTATTATGCCGACACATTTCATTAAAACACTTTCCTGGACTTCCAAATTACCTGATCTAATTAATCTTGTGTAGTGTTGCAAAGTTGCAATCTTGGGGTTTGCAAGTTGAAAGCGTAAAATCAACAACGTAAGCAACACCAACGAACGAGTATTGGACCCACCTACCATCTGTTGACAATAAACCCTAAATTGCGAAAGAAGGATAATTTTGGACTCTGAAGAAGTACCATTGTACTCTAATATTTGTCCTTCCTAGCTCTTCGCAAAAACATTCGACGGGAACATCTCCATTTTTCCTTCTTGGCACAAGTGGTAAGGCAAGAAGAGTATATTCTTAATACGCGTACACATGTACTTTTCTACTACGTACTTGATACGGCATTTTCCCTTTTTTCTGAAATATTCCCTTCATCATCATCTGACTTCATTTTATTCTCAGGCTGGTTGGCATCTCCACATTGCCAATTTGGGCTCTGGATAATAACTTGCAAGGTCATCAATTACTTTTATCAGAGCTGTTGAAAGGTCAAGTCTAAAAATGATTTACAAGGGCTCTTTCAGTGTAAGTAACTTGTTAAATTTGTTGTAAATAATCATTTTAAATTACTGACATCGGGTTTTCAGAAAAAAGGAAGTAATAATAATAATATGTGCATAATTTTAGTTATTACAAGCACTCATCAGCATTATACCAGATTTCGATTTTCATGCAGATGAACATCTGTGTGTATATTTTGTCGTTATCTAGAGTTTGGGAATTAGTAATAATACCACATTTTTGTATTTAAAATGCTTATTTGTTGGTAAATATATGTGCAGTTTTTCATTTAACATCATCCATTCATTCATGGATTTTGGAGTTTTAGTAAAGCACAACTAGATTTGATTTTTGGGTTAGTAAAATCAAATTTCACAATTAAACGAACATTCTGCGTGCAGGTGGGTGTGTCATTTTAATTAATTATTGGCCGAAATTTATATTAACGAACAATTATATTTGCTATGCATATAAAATTATAAGATTGAAAGCCAGATATATAGTTTCTCAAGCATGCTGCGTGTACCTAAGTAAACCTTAATTGTGGTACATAATAAATGGTTCATGGTCATTGACATGCAGTATGGCGACATTACTGTTAACCCAACTGAATAAACTGGTTAACCTAATTGAATTCTTACATGTTCCAGGTTGCAAAATGCATTGCGCGGCGACTCCATACAAGCCGTGGGGCGGGGGCTGCTGCAATGTCAAAGTTCGACCAAGACGTGCAACTACCATACGAAAAATTGAACAAAAATTTGGGAATAATGAAGAAAAGACTGAATCGTCCTATGACCTTGTCAGAGAAAGTTTTATACTCTCATTTAGATGACCCTAAAGGTAGGATTTAACATTTAACCATTTCTGATAATTCGTATATTTTTAAAATATTTGTTTAAATGTTTTAAAAAGTAAATTGGGTTTGATTACAATTATCAATAACAGGAGAGTCGGTAGAAAGGGGCGTCAGTTATCTTAGACTGAGGCCAGACAGAGTTGCCATGCAAGATGCTACAGCTCAAATGGCTATGCTCCAATTCATCTCCTCTGGTCTTCCGAGAGTCGCCGTTCCTTCAACTATCCATTGTGATCATTTAATTGAGGCTAAGATTGGTGGTAAAGAGGATTTGGCCAGGGCAATAGTTACAAACAAGGAGGTTTATGATTTCCTAGCTTCTGCAGGAGCCAAATATGGAGTTGGCTTTTGGAAACCTGGCTCCGGAATCATCCATCAAATTATTTTGGAAAATTATGCTTTCCCTGGTCTCCTAATGATTGGTAAATTATTGTGAAGATTTCTAGTTGTTCTGACATCTGACATTGAAAAATATGTAGGTAATCAAGTAATCAATCAAGTATCGACTATGTGTAGGTACTGATTCACATACACCCAACGGAGGAGGTCTTGGTGGTCTCTGCATTGGTGTTGGTGGAGCTGACGCTGTCGACGTAATGGCAGATATCCCATGGGAATTGAAATGTCCCCAGGTAATTGGTGTCAATTTGACGGGGAAATTATCTGGATGGACCTCTCCAAAAGACGTTATTCTTAAAGTTGCCGGCATTCTTACTGTGAAAGGTTACACACACATGCTTTATTATAACTAGAATTACATTGTCCCAGTTGCAGTTCCCTGAAGAATAATGTTGTGATTGAAAATCAGGTGGAACTGGTGCCATCGTCGAATACCATGGTCCTGGAGTTGAGTCCATCAGTTGCACTGGAATGGCAACTATCTGTAACATGGGTGCTGAAATCGGAGCTACCACATCAATTTTTCCTTATGGTGGTAGGATGAGGAAATATCTGCAAGCCACAGGTTAGTTAGGATAATATTACCTACTAAACTATGGCACGACATTTCGTATGTCACAAGTGTAGTACTTTTCTTGTTGTGTTATAGGACGCTCTGACGTCGCTAAAGAAGCCGACAAGTTTGAAAACTTACTAACTCCTGACAGTGGTGCACCGTACGACAAGATGATTGAAATTAATCTTAGTGAGTTAGAGCCCCATGTAAATGGACCTTTTACTCCAGACTTGGCTCATCCAATCAGCAAACTTGGAGAAAAGTAATTTTGTTAAATTGTGCTTAAACAAGAAATGATATGAGATCTTTTATTATTCTTGTTTCTGTTATGTTGTAGCGCACGTAAAGCAGGCTGGCCTATGGACATCAAGGTAGGGCTCATTGGAAGTTGTACAAATTCATCTTATGAAGACATGGGTCGAGTAGCATCAATCGCTAAGGAGGCTATGCAACACGGTTTGAAGGTATGCTTAAATGCCTACAATGTAATCCGTAACGAATAAGTTGATACTTGAGATTCTGTAATTTTTCCTTAAATCGTCTCTTTCAGGGTATGCATATTTTCACGCCAAAACAGTAGGGTAATGTCAATGTGTAAGATATTACTTAGTTAGGTGATTGTTGAATTTATTTACAGAGCCATTAACATTGAAAATAATGAAGCTAACAAGATTAAAAATGTGTTATCTGGAGAATGGGGTGGTGTACCTGATGTCGCAAGACACTACAAGAGTAAGTTGTTTTAAAATACACATGTTTTATCAGCTGCTGGAAGCTTTGGGTATAACCTTTAACGTTATTATTATACGTGCAGGCAAAGGACAAGGATGGGTGACAATTGGTGACGACAACTACGGTGAGGGCAGCAGCAGGGAGCACGCAGCATTGGAACCAAGGTTAGTTTAAGAAATGTTTTTGATTGATTTCTTTAGAGAAGTGAATAAAACCACTGAATGTCTCTTTAGCTGCATAGTGTGTCCGTAGTTAGCTGTTAGCTATATATTTATTTAGCTACATTTCAACTATATTTTTACTGTTTGTTTTAGACATCTTGGAGCCAAAGCAATTATTGTGAAAAGCTTTGCTCGTATTCATGAGACGAACTTGAAGAAACAGGGTTTACTTCCTCTAACATTTGCTAATCCAAGCGGTAAGTCGAGCATCAATAAATAATGTGTTTCTAATTACTACATGTACATTATGACACATTTATGAAATATGTAGATATCACGTTTCAATCGTTATCGTTTGTAGATTACGACAAAATAAACCCCGGAGACAAAATTAGCCTGGTTGGTCTGAAGAATTTGGCCCCTGGAAAGCAAGTGGACTGTGTAATCAAACATTCAGGCGGAAAGACAACGCAAATCAAACTTAACCACTCATTGAACGATGGCCAAATTAAATGGTTCAAAGCTGGCTCCGCACTTAACTACATGAAGGAGGCCAAGAAATAATGTTCTCTTATTGCTCCTATAAATTCAATTTTATTTTCTCAGAGCCTTCGTACAACGGCAACTGATTAAACAGTAGAAATATAGTTTTATCGTGAAGAAATCAATTAAGAACTCGTATTAATGAATTCAACATCAAAAGATTCACACATTATGCATTATAACATTTCCGATTAGTGGCTTCGATTAGAAGTTAAGTACAATAATATTGTCTTCATTTAAATATATATTCTATTTATTCGTCCGGATTTCGTTAACTTAAATTTAGTACAGACATATATTATTTAACTTGTAAAAAAAATCTTCCATTTATTGAATTTGATATCAATATCGGTCTCGCTTAAATATAGATTCTAGTCTTACTCTAACAGTCTAAAAAAAACTATCAAAATCTGTGTGTATACTACTGTTATAAGACATTCATTCAATAAGATCATTTCATCCAGCAACAAACGCTCTACAACCCACAGTTTTACACTTGCTAAAAAATGTGTACGACAGAGTTTAACGAAATAAACTCTCTTTATATCCTACATTTAGTTAAGTAACATCATATTAGTAGTGTATGCCAGAGACGTATGATTTTAAGGAAAATGCATAAGTATTGTAAAACATCAGATTGTAGACGAGATACCTAAATACCTAAACAGAGATCCAATGAAATAAAATAAAATGAAAGATCAAACAATAAAAAAGTTTACAAAACATAAAAATGCTAACTGCTGTTCAATGTTTCTTTACTCAAGATGTATAACATTGCATAGCATCACCATCCATCCATCCACCATTGACTTACATCATCATTCATTAAAATAATAATTTTTACAATCAAGCAATTTAAAAATTTGGTAATAAAATATTTATGTTAGTAATATTTCAGAATACATATTCGTTACTTTCTTTTCTAAACGAAAGCATTCTCTCTCTGTCTCTGTTCATGTCTCTTATCAACAGTGTCAACTTAACTGTCTTTTCTTTCATCATAATCCTAGCGTTGCAATTGCAACTTGCAAAATGATTTATTACATGCATGGCAAGAGAAGCTTTAACATTTTAGCCGTAGCTCAAGTTGAGCTGCTCAACTTCCTCAACAAACCTTCTACCTATACCTGTCCTTGCGCTTTAATGTGTGTATGAAATATGTACTACTGCCCTGCATCATACGTACGATGGTGTTTTGTGTTCAATCAAGTTCATATTATTATGCTGCTTCTTCGCCATAGCACAGCTGAATACGGAATATTTATTGCATTGCACTAAAAAGCTACAGAAAGATTTTTTGTTTACATTAAATTTAAGCTATTATTTATTATTTAATTAATTAAACTATTATTTAAAGCAAACGCAGTGTTTCAATGTTACTTCTTTCGCCAAATACACTGATGTTAGCCAAATTGTATTCTTCAAGCAGAAAATAGATAAAATATACTGGATAATCAAATCATTTAATCAAAATAAATCTGTAAAGTTGAAAAATTATCCTCACATGAGACATCACATCTTTTTTCAAAGTTGACAGTGCGCGTATATTTTACCTAATTTACTATAGATCAACTATTTTTATTTTATTTTATGAGAGGGGCAAATAAAATAATTTTAGTGATTTAGTGGCCTTGTTAGGTAGGGTGTTAGGGTCAGAATGAACTGCTCCTGAACATTTTTATTTTTACATTTTTTCAAAATTTTCTCTACTAACAACAAACCATAGTTTTTGTTCGAAACTTTTGCGATGAGTAGCATTAGAACCGCGTTTACTACTGTCAGAAACTTCTTCGTGAGTTTTGTAGGGCAACAAGAGGAGTCCAGTGAAGAGGTTAACTCGTATTCTAGTAGATTTGCGCGTGGAATATTTAGTGGTGCTGCTAATAGAAAGCGTTCTGCACAAAGCATCTACGAGTAAGAAGTACAATTTAACTAACAAATTTGACAAATATGTGATTAATCCTAAATTTTAAAGAGTTAAATTTGATTCATTAGGCCAGAAATTACGGATGACGAGGACGATCCTGGTTTCCCGAACTATCCTTCTCAACATAACTTAGGTTCGAAGCGATTACGTGTAGACTCAGACGTAGAATTTGAAATGTCGTCCAGGAAAAGGTCTCAGCAGACTTCTTCCAGGTATGTTACAAGGGGTTCCGGAGTTCCACCAACTATAGAAGGTTTAAGTAAACAACCTTGGGAATTCCAATTTCCATCTTGTAAATCTACTGGGCCTCAAAGATCTGCACCCGATTCTTCGAAAGACGGAGCTGGTAAGTTCAAGTGGTTTAAAGGATTTCATTTCAAGTGCAATCTTGAGACAAGTAATGATCTGGAAAAAAAATTAATTCGTGTTTTTAAAATAAATAAATAGGGTCTTCATACATTTGGAGCAGATATAAGCCAATGGATGACAGGATGAACAAAGCCAATTTTGGGGAGCAATTACTCAGATCCGACGCTCCAGGAACAACTAGTAGTGGTCCACGAAATTTGCGTTACAATCCAGTCACTTTAAATAAGGTAAAAAATAAATTTCACTATTCAAGCAGCTCAACCTTCTTTTTTTACGAGCAACGTGATACAACATTGTATTAGATTGCTGTATTGTCTTTCAAAATCAGAGACCTCTGCCTTTCATAAATATACATGTCATAAGCACTGTACGAGTATACTGACCGTTATTACGTTATGTGCGTAGTTTTACGACGGATTTTTCACTAACAATTAAAATGTCAACCAAAAGATAAACAAAAGAACGTTGGGAATTTTTTTGTCTATGTATAATGTGCTTTTTAATTTTAATGCAAGTATTAGAGCTATATTTTGAGGAGTAGTAAACAAAAGATCACTATATGTTGGTGTCAATTTACAGAATGTTGAGGCTATTACCTTGGATGATAACGAAGACAATCCGTGTGCTTCTACATCTTCAGCTAAACAAGCAACTTCCTCGCTAGCGCCAGGAAGGAATGAAGCGGCTCTTTTGAAACCACGGGTATCCAGCACTATGAAGGGGTCAAAAAATAGAGATAGCAATAGGTTCAGTCGGTATCTGGGGGATATCGGTCGAAAGATCGTTGGAACTACGCATTCGACCGTAAGTTACTGCACAAGATGTAAATACATGTTAATCCAACAAGATAGGGTTAAGCTAAAGGTGCTCAATGTGTCTCTCAATGCAGCAGTAAAACAAAATTTACATAGATCCCTGCAAAAGTCAATTTCAGTCAAAAATCTGTTCAGCATGGGTATCTAGCGCCGCTGGTAAACATTTTCTTGACTCCATTCCTTTCCAGGTGTCTTGAATGATGAAACTAAAGAATTTCGTTTTCTCACCAGATTTATTTTGTTTTAAAGTTCCGAAGGGGTAATTGTTGAGAAGGGTTCACTGTGTAAGCTCCTAATCCTCCTCCCAATGGTCCTAATCTTGAATTAATTGAATTTACTCGTTTTTTATTTGTTTTTCTCATTGATTGATTTAAACAAAAGTTGTTGTTTTTTGACTGAAAGGGACTTTTGCTATTTATGTAAATACGTTTGTTTAAAAAAAACTTTTTGCTGGAAATGACATAATACTATATGAGTTATCTTATATCTTAGCTTTTAAAATAATACTAAGCTTTTCGTTATTACTTTCTACTTTATGGCGATTTCAGGCAGTTCGTCTTCAAGAGAAACATCGGTATAAGCAGTTGTTAATGGCATATAATGTACTAAACAGTAAAGGAATATACGAGTAAGTGGTACATATGTACATAACAAGTTACTTTTATCATCAGTGCGCGTGCAAATTGTAATGATTTTTGAACATTGTTATTAATTTCATCAGAACGTCAGCACTCACAAAATCTAGAGTCAACGAGCAGCAACTTCAGGTGTTGTACAATAAATTTGGAACCAGTCCAACTGGTGGTGCAGTTACTTTTCGGGTAAATGGTCGATCTCTCACAACAGACATCAGTAGTAGACCGGAGCTTTTGAGTGCTGCTGACGCTAGTGCGTTGGTTCCTGTCCCACGACTATTTTCGACACCAACAGAAACTGACAGTTTTCTTCCAAGCCCAAGAGCCATAAAAAATGAAAGAGGTCCTGAGGTTATTGATTTAGAAAAGGAGCCTTCATCTAGCGATAAAAGTGAACAACTTGTCTCACCGATAACTCCTGTAACCAGTAGAAGGAATTTGGTCTTATCCCCTCCACTCAATTTAGAAGACGCCCTAAACAATAGTGGGATACTGGACGAAGCCGCGGCAAGTGGTCATAATATCTCGGAAGGCAGCGTATTTGCACTGGAGGGCTCTCCAATAGAAGAGGAGGAGGAGGATATCAGTATCATTGCCGAGAAGATAGTGAATAAATCTAGAAGTAAATCTGTTAACACATTAGCCCTTGAGCAGACTCTATGCCCATACACCGAAACGGGGTGGTTGGTTAAATCGTAAGTTAAACTTAGTGCAAGTGTTGCATGTATCTTAATGTAAATGTTCCGTAAGAATTCTTTTTCGAGCGCATATCTCAATCCTGGACATATGTTCAGAAATCTTTAAAATACAGAATATACCCTATCCTATATTGCTCTCTAATCTCCTATTAACTCCCCATTCCATATTTGCTCCTCCTAACACATTTTGTTTCCTAACTAAACATTTTTGTCTAAAGGGATCGCGTTCAAAGGGTTCTTTCAGCTGCCTGAATATCAAGTGTTTAAAAAAAATCTTTTTTTCTTCTTTTCTTGTAGTAGGTCATCTAGGATAGAGAATCAGAAGTACAGGGAAATGCGTATCCGTGAAGAGGAAGAAACAATGGCCATCTTGAAACGTGAATCAACATTAGCAAAGGACTTGGGAGACAAGATAAGGAAGAAGCTCACCTTAACTGAGATTATCGTTTTGGAAGAACCCCCGTTGGAATTACCCGAACTTACTCCTGAGATGAAAGCCGTCATTGACTATGCGGTAAATGGGCTTATTTTTTACTTTAATTTATATGCAAAAAAATATAACTTAAATATGTGATATAATTTGTTCACAGAGATCTATCGGCTACGATTCCGAAGTGCTGGCTGAGGTTCGTCTGCCAAAAGACACTATTAAAATTACTCGTGGGGACATCAAAACGTTGGGTGCTATGCAATGGCTAAATGACAACGTGATCAATACATATCTGGGATTGATTGTTCTTCGAAGTAAACAGGATAATCATCCAAGTGTTTACGCCTTCCAAACATTTTTCTACCCAAAGTTGATGAAGGAGGGATATAGTAATAGTCTGAAGCGGTGGACAAGGAAGGTATAATGTGATTTGAGAATGTAAAAACAGTAGTAATTGTAAGAACAATGTATGTCTGTCGGCTATAAAATTATTCTTATTTATTATTATTTCGCAGGATGATATCTTCGCCCATGATCTAATTATCCTACCCATTCATTTGGGACTCCACTGGTGTTTGGCTTGTGTTGATCTTCGCAAGAAGGTCATAAGCTATTATGATTCTCTTGGAGGCGACAACAATAAATGTTTGCACGTAAGTTGAAATATAAAATCATGTTATAGGTATGTAGGTGTTGTGTCCAACAACTTTCTCATCTTCGTTTACTGTTTTTAGTCTCTTCTGGACTATATCTCAAGCGAAATGAAAGAGAGGAGAAGGATTGATTTAAACCGTTCGGAGTGGTCCCTTCAAAACGTCAAAGGAATCCCACAACAAGAAAATGGAAGCGATTGCGGGATGTTTTCCTGCAAATTTGCCGAGTATCTCAGTCGGGATGCTGCACTAACCTTCAAGCAAGAGGATATGCCTTATTATCGCGATAGAATGGTGTTCGAGCTAATCAAGTCAGATTTGCTGTACCCGTAAAATTTTGAGTTTCAACAATATTTTTTTCAGACCGAATAGTGAAGGTGAATAGTATTTTCACTAGTGTTCCTTTCCACATTTTGTGTTACAATACTTATATTACTATTATATTATTAGGTAATTAATTTTTTGAAATCTGTGTACACTTACGTTTATTAGTGTAAATTGTTAAAGAAAGCAAAGAGAGTGAACTTACACTAAAATAATGCTCCGGTTATCACTTATATATATGAGCCAATAAATAAATGGACTGAAGGCAACTATAATTGAGAATTGTCATGTCATAATACTTAATTACCAGATCCAGTTAACGTTTGTGGTAAAGTTTCGAGTGATCGTTTATCACATTTCATTTTTTTTCTCATAATACACCCATGTCATAGTTATCCAACTTGTCCGTGAAGAAACTGCGATCGATCGCTTTTCAGCACCTATCATGCTGCATTACTCTTTCATTTCATTTTTAAGTTCATTCTACTCTAGGAATATATTTTATTACATAACTTGCGTCTTTGAGCTGCTGCTGCAGAACGGTTTAGTTAGTGTGCTATATGTACACACAATTTTGTGTTTATTTGTAGTAGCAAAAATCCCATGATGAGCTAGCTACTTGCTACCTGTGTTGTGCACAGTTTTTTGTTGCTTTTTATGGACAGGTTTCATTATTATATGCATGTCTAAAAGTGTAAAGAATGGGTAAAGACTTTGTTTTAGAATACTTGAATAAAGCTGCAATGATGTGCATACATAAACACAAAACATATATATATGAAAGGGTTGTATTAAGTTTTGGTCAGCTTTACTTCACTCTTCTTCACCATACTCATTTATCCATAATATATATTTCTTACAAAAATGCACACAATTTGGTATTGCGGCAGAACAGTACCGTATGCTTTTAGGCATGCATATATACACTTGGTCTTAAAAATATTATTTGTCAGCATACCTAATAATATTATATTATACTCCGCATCAACACATACATACATATTTTATTCACTCATTGCACAAGACAGCAAATTATATTATCATTGAATCAGATAAGAGTTTTGCACGTTAGAAAATCATTGATCACTGAGATATAATTTTCCAGGTAACACTATTAGTAAGACAAATTACTTTTGTACATATATACGGAGAAAATTTACTTGAAGCAGTGTCACAAAATAAATAAATGCTGCCAAAACTAGCTCATGGATTATCCGTGCAAAACACACTGAATTCCACACGTAAGAAAGTTTAAAGTACGTTTAGACCATAATATAGAGTCACAAAATCTTCCTCGTCCTTTGTCATCTTGTTGTTTGATTGAACATGCGACGAATCTGATCAATACCAATTTAGTTTGTTCCAGCTTGAACTGGATTTAGGGTTGGATTTATGTCAGTCCCATGTGTCTACGATAAAACGTGAAGGACCGCTTCACATCATTTACTGACTGACAATGTCAGAAATGAACTAAAATTAACAGACTTGTCACGATTAGTGAACAGTCAAACGAAAGAATATGTCAAATACTTCAAATGGCAGCCAGAAACCGTGGCGTCACAGTAGTGGCAATTCTATGAAAAGCAATGAAGGTTGGTTTTGATTATTTTGAAAATATTATCTTTAAGTACATAAAAATGTGGTGAATCAAACTATTTTATTTCCGATGGAATAGGTAATGACAGATTAGTCACTCAGTCCCACGGTCAACCTTCACATCATCATCATCACCAGCAACCTCAGCAGCAGCAGCATCACCGCGAAAGACTTCAAGAAAGAGACAAGGGCAAGAATCATGAAACAGTGGTTAATCTGCTGTCCATGCTTACTCTTGGTATGGACCAGCCGCCTGAACCCTCCACCTCTGCTGCCGCGGGTGGAAGTGGCTCATCCACTTTCGATCACAATCGAATGCTTTTATTGAATTTAACCAATTCTCCAGAGAGCTGTATTGCATTGAGAAGAGCTGGCTGTATTCCATTGCTAATTGATATTTTACATCCACCTTCGTCTACACCCAGCGTTCGACCTCATGAAATTATAAGAACTCGAGCAGCTCGAGCTTTGAAAAATATTGTACAGTTTAATCCGGATGAAAAGTTAAAGAGAAAAGAACTGCGAGTATTGAAATTACTTGAAGGAATCCGAGCTTTTAGTGAAGCAGTCAGATTGGCTCTTCATGCCTTAGAAAAAGACAATGGGGGACAAAAGGCGATAACGTGTGGCTCATCGGATGACGACAGCATGGCCTTAGTTTGTTTTGCGGGTGCTGATGATTCTACGGGCGTTCGTGAGAAATTGGAACAAACGCAGCAGCATCCTACTGCAAATATGACCACGCTAATGAAGTTGTCCTTTGATGAGGAGCACCGTAACATTATGTGCTTACTGGGAGCGATCCATGCACTCGCAGATTTGATTGTGGTAAGGCTTACACTTCAAAATTGATTACCTATACAACATAGATACATACGTGCAAAAATACGGGCTTTTCGCAATTTTTCACTCTTTTCTTATAACATGATTATACCATTTACGTTTTGTAAATTACATTCTTTTACTTTTAGTGTGACCATTTACTGCATGGCAATGTGGCTCCGGAAATGAGAGACGATTGTCTCCTTCTCCGACGATATTCAGGAATGACCCTGACAAATTTAACATTTGGCGATGGAACAAACAAGGCACTGTTGTGTGGTATGCGTGAATTTATGGAAGCACTCGTGACGCAGCTTAAATGTGACAATGAGGATGTCTGTCAAGTCACTGCAAGCGTTCTCCGTAATCTCTCATGGCATGCTGATAGTACCTCACGAGCGTCCCTCAGAGATTCCAATGCGGTTTCAAAGCTAACTTTAGCAGCTATTAAGTCAACGAAAGAATCCACATTAAAGGCAACACTTAGTGCTTTGTGGAACTTATCAGCTCATTCAGTCTCAAATAAGGCAAGATAACAATCATACTACAACTTTATATTTTTATTACAATATATAAATCATTTTGGGGCTCCTGCATTAACAATGTGCTTTGTTAAATTACAGTCTGCCATATGTACGGCATCTTCAGAGTCATTACCTTTCCTGATCTCACTTTTACGACCAAATAATCCCTTATTGAAGTCGTTGAAAACACCCATGACTATAATAGAAAACGCGGGAGGGATTTTACGTAACATTTCGTCTCAAATAAGCACTTCACCCGAACTCCGTAAGGTTTTACGAGACCACCACTGTTACGAAATACTTTTGGAGCATCTAAAATCATGCAGCTTGATCGTGGTTTCCAACGCCTGTGGAACATTATGGAATCTTTCTGGTGGTGTTGGATGTGAAGAGGATCAAAGGAAATTGTTAGACTTGAATGCAGTGCCAATGCTGAAAAATCTTATTTTCTCGAAACATGACAGGATCTCACAAGGAGCAAGTGCGGCACTCCGTAACCTTCTTTCCTCCAGATTTGCCAAGGAGCATATGCTTCAACTAGATTCCAGACTGACGGCCCACATTTACTCCCCAAATCCAGGAGCTACTCCTGAGCGTGGAAACTGTGCTGATTCCAACCAGGAATCGCCAGGCTCTGATGGCGATTTTGAATTTGAATTCGGCGGAGCAACAACGGTACATCATCAACACACCCAATATCAATCTCAGCAACAGATAATTCATCATCCACCAATGGTTCAACAAGAACCGCCAGTAGCACATCAGCACTCTTCCGCTGCTGCAGCCAGTATCTTCCAACGAATTCATACACAACCGGCTCATACTGTCAACACGGCACCACCTCCACATTTTCATGTACCACCACCCAGCTTTGCGCATCCTGCGAGCTACATGAATCGTCCTACAAGCATAAATTATTCTATAGAGCCAGAGCCCCTTGACTTGACCCTTACATCAGCCAAGTCCTCGCCCATTCATATAATATCCGCTGCAGAATTCGGAGGGATAACTGGTCATCATGGTCATTTGCATCATTCACATCCTCATAATCGGAAGCCAAAATCAGCTCAATTTGCCCACGCTGGTCATTATCAAACTGGTCCTCAAAAACAATTTTACAATTCACCTGCCATGCTCCATCAAAATTCAGTTCAAAGTTCGAGTCAATCCAACAGTCCAATGCGATTTAATTGCCCCGGAACAAAATTTAATCGAAGTTGCCCAGAAATATTATCACGCCTTAATTCAGGCCATCCCCAGATAAATAATTTCGTTGCAGAACAAAAACCTTTGGATTACTCTTCTAATTCACCTTCTGCAACGTCATCATTACGAGGAGCTGGTGAAGCTACGGGGTCTCACAATGATTCCGCAAACGGAGGTGACACTACATTTAACTACTCGTTACAGTTTACTGAGGAAGACGAAGATGATCGAGTAAATCCCGTTGGGAATGGTGAAGGCACGTCAAAATCAGAGGATACGTTGAAAACATACTGTTACGAAGGTACTCCTCATAACTTCTCAATTTCCAATTCTTGCCAAGATCTTGTTCATGAGATAGAAATGGAAAAGATTGTTGCAGCAAGTGGCCAACCAGCAGAGAAAGTAGCTCCAGTAAGTCAGGCTAACAAGTCCCCCAAGTTGCAGCCGATCGACGAAACTCCCAAGTCTTATTATGTGGAAAACACACCTGCCGTATTTTCTAGAACAAGCTCTTTGAGCTCTATTAATTCATCTGGGGGGTTGAATGCTGGCGAGCACAAAGCGGAGCCGATTGGTTCTGATTGTCAGGATGGCAAAAAGTCAGATAACTTTGTAGACGACTGTCAACTGTCTCCATTTGGCCAAACTCAGCCCCTTGCTGCAAAAAGACGGACTGGGCCACTACTCCCAGGCACCTTTACTCCTAGTCGAGTTACCTTCTCTGCAGAGGAAACACCACTTATGTTTTCCAGATGCAGCTCAGTTGCTAGCTTGGACAGTTTAGATGTTGGGGGTGGGGCTGGGGCTGGTAATGGATTAGCTGCCCATAACGATGATGAACTAAGTGACTTCAGTCTACGCGCCAGCGAAGTGGTAAGTCCATCGGATTTGCCAGACTCTCCACGCGAAATGGCTCCTCCGGTACGTGTGTATGAACAACCGGTTGGCATTCACAAAGATATTAGGGATAGATCGAACGAAAAACCAGATGGCGAGGATGTTATTAAAGTTTTTTCCATGGAGGAAAAAAGTGGTCTCACCAGTTGTAGGAGTCTTAGTCCCCTGATGATCGACGGCGAAGAATTACCAATCCTTGGAAAGAAAAAGTTTCCAGAACCTGATCAAAGTCAGCGTCGTGATCAAAATAGAAATACTTCCGTAAACCAAATTCAGAGCGTAAATGGGATTATCCAGCAACGTGAAGGGCACGCGTCTCCGCATCCTGTAAGCATCAAATCAGAAAGTCCTGACAGTAAACACAGTGAACCTGCTGCTAAGAAAAAGACTAATGCGTTTCCCGACGATGAAGTCAAAGTATTTGCAATGGAAGGAACTCCGTTTTATGGTGTGTCGAATGCGACTTCACTTAGTGACCTTACCATGGACATAGATAACCCCGAACCACCAAGGGCGCGCGAAAGAAATGATCTAGCAACTGTAAATGTACGTGCAGAGCAGGAGCCTGTCCTTCCTGAAAGTCCGCAGAACAGCGCAAGTGCCACAGGAAATTTGAAAGTAGAGGCAGATATACCAACTTCAAAAGCTACTGAGCTAAACTTAGACGAACCAATTTATAGCGATGTTCAGCTACTTCAAAAATGTATTCGCATTGGAAAATCTGTTGGAATTCCAAAAAGCAAGTCTGAGTACAAGATCACTCATAGTGAATCCATGGAACAAATGACTGCAACGAGTAATAATATTTCTGGTTCCTCTTCAAATTTGGTGACAACTGCTACTAATGTGTCCAAACCAAAAAATACTCTGGTGGAAAGTAAGTCACATCATGACTTTGATGACCCCGATTTGGCTGCGCTGATTATGAAGGGCCGTAATCGACCAAAAGAGAAAGAACGTAGCTCTTCCAAAAGTAACAAATGTACAAAAACGTTCGACAAAGATATGTCCACAAAAAGTAACAAGTCTTCTTCAGAGTCTGAGAGTAGTAAATCCGCTCAACTTGACTCCAACCCTGAAAATAGTGGCCAGGGACAGAAAGAGAGTGTTCGGATTGAAGTAAAGGAAGTGGATGAAAGGAATCAAACAGTTAACGAACAGCCGCCACCAAAGTCCAATAAGTTATCCGAGCACGAACAAAATTCTACAGACGACAGTAGTACCCGCTCTCAAATACAAAAGGATGATAAATCTGATAAGGTTTCTTCCAAGGTGGAGTTAAAAATAGATAATTTGAACTTGGACCCTTCACAAATTTCCACAACTTCGTTAGGTTCTGAATGGAACGATGAAACGCCAACTTTCTCGTCACCAATTCCTTCCATGTCTATTTCCACAGCATTTAAAATTGTTGGCGGAGCAGATGAATCGTCATGTTCCAAGCCACCACCAATTCTTCCTCCAAAGTCTACCAATAAGCTCACTGCAGCATCCATGCAGTCTAGCTTGCTTACAATGTCGGTGAACAACGAATTGCTAGATAACATTGATCCACCATCCACATTCTCCAATCTGGTGTCCTCCAGCGATTGTGTTCTCATGGGAAGTCCACAAATGAATCCCAGAATGCAAGGTTCATGCTCAGATAAACTTGGTCGGAAATGGAAAGCATTGAATGACACAGCTCTGAATACAAGCAGTATTCAGAGCAATTTGAGTGGCCAAAAACCACCACTGGATTTGGATCTGGAAAACAGCATGATATCAGTTGCAAGCATAAAATCGGAAATTTATGAATTTTCATCCACTGCAAGTTACACAAATGACATATTCCAGTCAGCTGTGGAGGATATTGGATCATCCCCATCCGTGGAAAAGATTCCGGGTCTTGATACAAGCATAGGAGGAAATACGTATACAATATTTCCACCTGAAAATGTTGTAGAAGAGAATGGAAAGTCTGCGGATGTTATAAGCGAAGGAGGAAATACAGTGGTCAGTGACGACTTTACGGACGCTGAGGAGATAGAAGATTACGAGACAGCTCCAGCTGATGATCACATTGCCCATGTGGTACAACGTGAAGAATGTGACAAAGCAGAAAAATCTGATACATGCAAACCCCATGAAATAGATAACGCAAAAAAGAATGAGAATGATGAACCTCGAGTGAAGAAGGCAGAGGCTACTTCCAACTCAAATTTAGCTTTGAATCTTCAACTTACACAACAGTCAACTCTTCAGTCGAAACCGTTCATGGAAGTACATCCACTGGACACTGGCAACAAGTACAATACATTCAGAGTGAACAAGTCGCCCATGTCCCCCAGATCATCACCGAAACAAAAACGACGGGATGACCCTGAAAGATATAAAACTCGCACAATTGATGCACTTCAAGCGGGAAGATCCTTGCTTCAGCAACATACAAATGATACCAACGGTAATCCATTGGACGATGACACACGTTTTGCCACGTTTCGGGTAGGAGGGCCGAAAATTGTGAAGCCGGTTCAAAATGCCAATTCTCCAATTGTACGAAGTTCACAAAGCAATTCTCCTGAATCTACACCTGGAAACAGCCCGAAAGGGATTCGAGGTCGACGAAAGCCGCTTTACAGCTCCCTTCCGCCATCTGCAATAACAGCCAAAAAGAAAATGGCTCCTCCCATACCTCCGAAACCTGTGAGGCATCCTTCTCCTGTACGACCCCCATCTGCAGGGAGTGGAGGAGTTTATGTCCGTCCCACCAGAACAAGTGAGCTGCGCATTGCTGCGAATTCAAGAGACAACTCACCAGGTCGAGGGGGTGCAAGTAGTAGAACCAGCTCCAATTCCAGCTTACATTTAATTCACAACCCCCTTCAAGAAATAGCAATAACATCAACTCGACCAAAGGTTGCCCCAAAACCGCCCGTAAGAACAACAGCCTCGGTAACATCTGCTGGTGCCAACATTAAGGGATTTTCGGGCTCCACGCATGTTCTTATCAAAACTAGCAACTCATCCTTTGGCTTTGGTCAGCAAAAAGTGCGTGATGGGAGTGTCGCTCAAAATATGAAGGGCTACAGTACACTCCCCAAGTCCAGCAAGCTAGGAGGTGAATTCGCAGGCATGTACATGCCAGGTTCTGTTCCCGGTTCACAGAACGGAGAAAGCAAAGAAAGTATTCCAGGGAGTGAGAAATCTCAAGGGAAAATGGGCAAATTAACGAACTTATTTAAAAAGATGGATTTTCATCGCAACAGTAAAGAAATTCATCAGGACTCTCACTCTTCCCAGTTTGCGGATAATAAACAAAATGAAACTACTGGAGGGATTACTGCATTAGTGGAAAAGAAGCCCTCAAAATTCAGCAATTTCTTTGGGAGAAAGAAGGACAAAGGACAGCCGAAGCCCTTTCGTGACACAGATGCTGTTGGTGATACTACTATGGGTCCTGGTAACATTGCTTCTATACGTGGTAATTCTGGGATCTGGGTAAGACGAGACGGAGAAAATAAGGCAATGGTCGCGCCATTTAATTACGTACCACCTCCAGGTCACCCTCTTCCTACATCTTTACCTCATCAACAACAGGTAAGCAACAAGGATCAAACAAACATCCCGTTCTCGACGACAACATCATCATCAGCAGCAAACAACAACTCTAACAACGCGAATAACACGAGAGGGAACTCTGATAATGTTCAAGTTGCAGTTTCGGCAGCTGCAGGAAGTGCCAAAATCACGACAGTGTAAAAAACTGATGTAACGAATGCGCTTAATTACTTAATGTTTATGATAAGTTTTTATATATTATTATTGCATATATGTTGTGTTATTTTATTTGTAAAACTTCTTTTGAGTCTGTTGTTGATTGAGTGGCAGGCAGGTGACCTATATTGTCACTCTCGTATCATGACTTCACGTACTATATAATGAGGAAAAAGACTTTTAATTGGTTCGTTGAGTTATGTGTTTAACGAATTTTAATTTTCATTACGAGATTTGATTGATTGAAATTTTAAACAATATACTCATCTTCATGTCAAGCTTTTTATCAAGGAAAAAATTACATAGGTAGTTTTGTTATATAATACCCAGATATCCTTTTATACCTATATTTATTACTATACCTTCCTCCTTGAAAATCACCTAATTTTTAAAACTACATCTACATACTTTCTACTTATCACTAATTACTTAAAGAATAAACTCATTTTAGCCTTTCTATTTCCAATTTTTTTTG
>JAHZNC010006376.1:0-11378 GCA_027744095.1 Zhuqinia jingwanae
ACACACACAGAGAGAGAGAGAGAGAGAGAAGATGACTAAAAAAAGCAAATAGCCAAGTACTATCTAAGTATACCCATAATCTCGTATTCAAGTATGGTATGGGCATGATAAAATAGTTGTAAATATTTTTAACGATTTTATGGGATTTTCTCTTTACCCATCACCAAGATAGTACATAAAATTTATCCTATGTACATCCTATCACTTTTTCCTTTACTACCACTGCACTCTCATAAAATGCAGTTCAGTTGGACCAATTCCCTTTCCTAGTTTACGGCTGGGTAATAATAACATGACGATGAAGAAGACATCTTCCCAAAAAGCTTCCATATATAGCCCTCAGTATACAGTTGTAGATTAAATGAAAACCCTCCTCTGTATTCTATAATATACTAATTATCATAGATGAATTTCCTAGCTGATCATTTCATGCAAAAGAGCAAAACAAGGTCATCGGACCACTAAAACGGAGTCTCTCTTTACTATCGGCCAACCAACCAGTTCGGATGATAGGAAATCCTTTTTCTATCTTCTCCCAATTGCATGGGGGATGATGAATAAATGATATAGAACGAGTGCGTGTGTGCATCTAGTTTTTTTTACAGTAAACATATTTATTGACACCTGCTTAAATAAGTAATCACAGAATCTCATAGTAATAGGATCGTCTAGTAAAAGTAAATTTATTACATTTGCCATTTTTCCGGTTATGGTAATCTTATAACATGGTGCTACGTCGGTATGCACACTAAGGATTATTTTTTAACGTGTACAACTTTTATAATTCAATTTTTATTTAAAGTCCTATAGCGATTCCTTTTAACTTGTTGATGATAACTTTACCAAAAGTTTGATTGACATTTATTTTTATTTTGTAAAGGTTTTTTTTTGAAGATTGAATTTTATAGCGAAAAATCAATGATAATAAAATCAAGTGTAATTTATGGCGTAAATACAATATTTTATGGTATATAATAGTAGCTTCTTCTTTTCATTTTCTAGAGATGCTGCAAGGGCCCTTTGCGCGCGAGATAACACTGTAAAAAAGAACAAAAAATTCAGAATGAAATTAAAACATGTTAATTTATAAATTCAAGATAAACTAAACCGGAACAAGTGTAAATATGTAGGTGATAAAGCAGGGACGAAACCATGAAAATGTTTTGTTATTAAATGACGTATGCTTTTACTGCCGCGGACTGCTATATATATTTTTTTGTCACAAAATGGCACGTGGACTTGAAGGACATTTTTCAAAGGAAACATCTAATTTTGATCAGGATTCATTGCTTAAACAAGGATAAATTTTTCGCCGTAATTTACAAATGATTATCGACACGGAACGTGAAGCAAATGAATTAGCCTTAATGTCTTATAAAAATAAGACTTCCTTAAAATCTAAGTAGATATATTATGGTATATGCTTCAACAAAAGTCTTTGCATTGATTTAGCCCGAATTTAATATATACATGTACATATATGTGGAATTCAATTCTAATAGAGTGCACAATAAGAATAATACGACATGTCATAAAAACTTGTGATGGTCTCATCATGATACTTGTGTTGGTTTGCATGGTGGCAAGGTAAATGAGATATTATTTTCTTGTTCAAATTTTTCATCAGAGTAAAAGCTTCTTCGGTATGATGCTGCTGATTATTCTGATGATGATGCTGATCACTTGTCTTCCCGTTTCTTTGCGGCTGAATGTTTTGTACATACTTAACGTCCGTTTTTATGCTTAAATTTACTGGGACCAAGTGAAATTCAAAACCGACCCCACTGAAATAAGACTTTTAGTTGATAAAATAAATTGATGAGTATGCGAGGATATAGAACTCATCAAGATAAAACCAACAACAGAGAATACCGCCGTCATAGAATTATCATCATGCACGCGTGGTGTAAAAGCAAAACCGTTATAGCCATATTATGTATAATCCATCCGTCTAAAACTAACTGAGCACAATGAAGTCTCGTTGAATTTCTAAGAAAGACCGGGTCGTCGGTGGGAAAAAAGGAATGAAGTTGAATGAAGAGTTGCAGCATCATTCCTCATGTTCATCATCTCACTATAGTCATTTCTTCATCCACCATGATGAGCAGCCAGCGAATCCAATAACAGTAGCATTTTTTATTTGGAATTTGGAACATAAAAAATGATTTTTTTTTCGTGAGGAGGATGATGGTGATGATATTAATCATGAAGCCTACATGCTTCACTGAGTGAGTTCAGCGTGTGGATTCCGAGAAACTATAACAGTTTTTTTAGTGTCGACAGTTGTATTTACGTACCGGTCGCAGAAAAAACGCTAGTAAACGCTTCACTGACGTAGCTGTCGCTGACAGAGTTGAGTTGCCTATAAGATTTGCACTGGATAATGCGATCCAGCTAATAAATAAGCAAATGTGTGAATATTTTTCAACTGCAAAAACAAACTAGAGCGATAGCAACAACAACCTCTTATAGCATGTAAAGTACATGCAACATGTAAATCATTTGTATCTATGGTCAATATTGGTACAAGACATTATGATGTGGCTTGGCCATACTCATGAAATTTAGTTTATGATTAATGCAAAGTTATTTTGCAGCTGGATTGATGATTGTTTTATGCTCAGTTTTAATAAAAAGAATGTGAATCATAAAAATGCAGCTGGGTTTGTGATGGTAACGACTTGATAAGAAAATACAAGAAATAATGTTTACACAGTTACCCCCATCCATAAGTACATTTTTTAACAATAAAATAAAAACAATTAGCATTTTTGCGAGTTTCTTGTGTACTGTTAGCTCAGGTGATATTTGCCTTTCTTGACTCTTGACTTTTTAAAAATATAATAGACATGTTTCTCTGCTTGAAAGCGCCAATTCAGCAATATTATGTTTGAAATATAAACTTGCTCTTTGTCAATTTAGCCGACGAAATAAAAAAAGGTACTACGTTGTCAGTATTTTTTTGCCTTATAATTCAATCCGTATAACTGTACTTAAGCAATATATTGACAATTCATTTCACAATTCACAATCTCTCCACCAAAATGTGGGTGGGTAGGGCATTAATGAGGCTCAGAAAAACGTATGTAACTTATAAGGCGAAATCGATAATTTGCCATCATCAATCATCACTCATCCAATTGGAAAGAATAACTGTATGATTCAAATCTGACAAGAAAAAAATCTTTACATTGCTTTAATCACAGAGATAATAGGAAAAAAGGAGCCATAAAACCTTCCAAATTTTCAAGAACACCAATTAATATTCTTTAGGTCGATGAGCAAGTCAAGAGTGAGCATTTCTCAACTTAAATAGAGAAAAAATGCGTTTGTTATTCACGCGTGTACACATATACTCCAATTTAATTAATGCGCAATATAGATGCATACATGTATATTGTCCATATGTTCTAATCTTCTCCTGATGCACCATCATCACAAATCCACTTTTAAACTAGCTGTAGATTGTGTAACTTGACACGATACGAAGAAAAGATATCAGTCAGTGACAAGTAACAAGTAAAACAACGACTCATTAACGTGAATGAGTGTCAGTAGTTAATACATGATTCAGTTGCTCATAATATTCAGTTCAGCTACTAGTAGTACTGCCACTGCTCCCAACAACAAAATGTATTTAAGTCTACGCGACACAGCGTGAAATAAATGCCACTGAAGAATACAAAATAAAATATAAAATGGTTTTATTGAGCAAACGAAAGGACAAATCCATTTTCACACACAATTTTACTTCAGGCTTGAGTAATAAATCCAGTTATAATCGCGTGTCATAAAACTATCTTGAATGATGCACGAAGGAAAAAAAACAAATTCAAATCTTAGCAAAAGGTTGGGATCAGAGTAGTGAACCAATCCTTTTAGATTAAAGGATTACCTTGGACGTTTGCAAAAAATTCCACATGCAAAATAAAATCCTCCAAAGATGACAATAAATACACTTGCTGCTTCATTGCTACTACTGCTACCAATAGAAGAAGAGTGCATAACCAAGTGATAAAAATGAAATGACTGATTAAAATAAATACATTTTCCATTGTGGTTTTACTAAATACATTGTTGATAGTATGTTATACTATCACTAGTGACTATATGACATTTTGAGAGTGATCAGATCTTGTAATATTCACACCTAAAACTTACTTAATAATCTTATAATATAAAGTAATACTTTTTTAATAACGGTCCACCTGATTTTTTTTGTCCGCCAAGAAAAAAATTAGATTAAGATTAATTAAAATTAAATTTCTTTTGGTTCCCTGAGTCATCATTATTTTTGAGTAGTTTTGGTAAGGCAAGTCCACTCCTTTTTGGAGTAGCTGCAATGCTTATAATATACATTATCACAACTAAAGCACTCCTGTTCATCTTTATCACTATCACGTTATGTCTTTCTTTTTTCCTTGGGTACACTTCGGTAAATGAAAATGGCAATATTGCAAGTAAGTATGGATCATTCAATGACAAAGAGATCCTCCACCGTATATATTTTTTTAATATAAAAATGTTATTATCAAGTTCATTTCTCGCCATAGAGTTAAGCTTTAAGATGCATAACTCTTATTTCTTGGTAGTTTGTAATTTTTATTTTTAATGAGCAAGTGTAATCAAATCTCAAAGGAAAAAAAGTGAGGATGGATCGGATGGTGAACATGATGGACATCAGAGCGGAGCTTCGTCATCTCACCATATATTTTTTGGTAGCATTATTATGATTACTACTACCCATTACTTTATTTATTTATATAAGAAACAAATTTTATTTGTGGCAGTACACTTAAATAATCTTGCTTACCGTTAGTCCTAATGCATTTTTTAATGATATAAAAAACGAAGATTGAGTAAACAACACGACATTGGTTTTCCACACCGCACAACCATTCTGATCCCCTACTCTTTATGATATTAATAACAATTACGTAATCACGTCGCATCGCATCTAAAAACAGTGCAGAATGTAGTAGCAGCGTAGTAGTTTACATGCATATATAATAATATTATACGCTTGTACTAATCTCTTCTTTTTTATCATAATGTTTTTACGTTTTCCTTAATAGCTTATTTGTCAGTTTTGCATTTTCTTGTTATATTAGTATTTCATATATGAAGCTTGCGCTACTGCTACTACTTGATGTATTTTCTAATGATGAATGATGGTGTGTGGTGATGTGATCTTTTCTGTTTATTTACAAGACAGTGCCTTTGTCGCACAAAGCAAGTGAAAATGACATGATTTCTAAATAAAAGTAAACAAAATATTTCATGTTTTTTTCTACACTGTCATTAAGTATACCCATTATCATTACTCCTTTTTAAATTTTATTTTAAAATTGGTTAGTTTCAGCATTATTTCGCTGGCACGTTTAAAAGGAACGACCCTGTTAATAATTTCGTCATAAAAAATGCCAAACGAAGTTTTTCCCTTGTTTCATTCAGCATTCATTCAGCAAAAATATTGAAAAGATCGCTTCTCGTAAAAAACCAAGCAAAAAAACTGACCTACATTTAAAACCTAAAGTAATTGATTCATTAATGCTCAAGTGAGCTTGCTCTCTGCTCATCACCACCACCATCATCACCATCATCTTTCTTTACAAAAATCATGCACACAGCAATCGACAACTTCAATTTTAACAAAGAATACAGACAAAAAAGAGGCATGGCTGCTCATAATTGATAATTTCATATAAAAACGCAATTTACACATAATGTGCAAACTTTTCAGACAGAACAACTGTTGATGTTCTAAAAGATGAAAATAATACGTTATGGAATACAATTAAAAGGATGTTGATGGCAATACAGGCCTGATGTTGATGATCAAATACCAGTATTGTATTGTCGAATCGCATCGTCGTCGTTATAATCTCAAATCGCAAAACAGTAGTTATGTTGACGGCATTCTTTTAAGCTTTAGTTAGACCTTCTTCACTTCTCTCATCATCATCAGCATCATTGTCGTTGTCGTGGCGTGAGACTCGTGAGATAGAGATGTGCCATGTGAAATTTTCTCAGGCAGGTGTATGCATGTAGGCAATAGGAGGAGAGGACAAATAAAAAAAATGTTCACTGTTCGCTTTGCAGTTTACATAGTATACTCATCAACATCCCTAACCGTATACAGCAGCAGCAGTAGTAGCATTAAATTAAAAGCTAATGATGGTCTACTTTATGTACCTATTTCTATTAACATGGTCTCTAGCTACAGAAACATGACACGAAGAATCTTACTCGATTTCATCTCCTTTTTATACCATTTTACTCTACATTGAATCTTTTGCCATGGTCTTGCTTGAGTCTCCCCTCATACTATTATATGATTCATTGTGATTAAATCCTTTTATCCTGTGCAAAGTAGTAAAGTATATCCTTCGAATCCCATATTATTTTATACACCTATATTAGCCCCCTACGTATACATACATTTATGCAAATGAAAATGAAATTTACAAATGAACAAGATTGCCTATTAAACTATTTAAAATGTAGGAAATTATTTTAAATTGTATTTGAAAAGGCAATGCAAGTGGGTGGGTGCGGTTTCCTCTAAGATTTTAAATGCCATATATTTTCTTGTGTCGTTCATCGGTTAATAGTGCTTGTCATCTAATTTTGTATACGTATAACAACTACTATCATTGCTGAATTTAGTTTTAAATTGCTGAATTGCTATTTATGTTTCACCATATTTCCTTTTTGCCTTTGATGTTAATCTCAAATACTAAAAAATTCCACAATGACTCAAGTCAGTATTATTCTATGTTTTAGCGGGGAATCACAGCTAGCAACCTACTGAGAATTACAATCTTAATAATATGTTTAAACGTCGTAGGAAAGTTATGAATAATAAACATTTTTTAACGATACACATCTTTATTTAATTGCAAGGCGATAAACCAAATTAGAATAAAAATGAATTAATCACCAAGAATAGGTCAGGAAGTTGTAAAAAATGAATGCGACAATGATAATAACGAATGTCTTTGACAGAAGAATGATGATAGCGAAATCAGAATAAGTCACGCTGACAAATATATTAAAGATTTTATAAATATTAATAATTGCATGCAAAATAACACACATTTTATCATAACGGAAAATCATAAGTATGTGTATAGCTATCAGCAATGCCGCAAATTAAACTCTAGCAAACAATGCATTCCCTTATTTTATATATGTTTTTAAATTACTGCGTTTTCTGGAAATATGCACTACTCTGTTTTTTATTCGCAGCATTCTGTTAAAAAAATATATGCAATTTCCTTCCCGGAAATAAGCCCAACATTTTTTTCCTTCTCTTCTTACCAGAAATGCCAATCCGTCAACTTGTTCGTACAAAACAAATTATTAAGCAAGCGAACTGCTATTCAAATTTCTCATAAATCCTTTCTGACATTATTTGTACACAAATATTGACGTTGCACTGTGACTAAGCACTACATGACAAAGCACTATGTTGAGTTTACGTCAATAGCAGACAGACTGAAAACTTCAACAAATATCATACATCCCATTCGAATGATTTGACTGGGCTAATTTTTCCTGTTTTATTCACAAGACGCCAGATTATCTTTAACGACTTGTACAAAAATACTTTTATTTATGCAAAGCATACACACATGTCCATCAAATAAGCATTAGCTAAGAAGTTTCCTCCGTGAAAAAATATCATCCCTGCATTTATTCTGTTTGTATTCCTACTTCTATGCTTTAATACATGCCGGGATGAGAAAAGCCAGATTTCTCAAGTTCCAGTCATCAGAGTCGTGAACTTTTCTAAAGAAATACTTTCAAGTCGCCTGGTTTATTGAGATAAGAAATGCACCACTTTGATGGTTTTTCGGATAAATCCCCCATTGCCTCTAATCCACCTTTTAAACGTCTCGTCAAAAGTCACAAGACGCACCTTTTAAGACACGTCAAACGTTTGACTTATTGACTCTACGCCAGAGTTTTAGACAACAACAATACATTTAAAAATTCCATCTACGTACGTTTTTGCCACTTTCATTATTTTTTATACAACGTAAATACATACATACTTAATTTTTTACGTGACATTTTTTTAACTACACGAACCACAATTGACAATTGGTACCGCACATGGCACACATTATATGCAACTTTTTGTAATCATTCTATTGCGACAAGAAAAAAAAACACGTAGCGACAATTTGTGTCAAATTAGTTTATAGTTAGATATTTCAATGCGTAAATATTATGCTATTTCTCTCTCTCGAGTATCCACCCTTTTCCTCTTTTTTCCTTTGCATTATCATGTCGAGGTTTCAGTTTGGGCAGAAAGCAGAAACGCTTCTTTTCCTTGCCCTGTCATCATCGTTTTACCATAGAAACTACTCAATCAGCAGAAATAACCAGAGCCAGATAAGCACAAAAAGAGGCAGGAGAGCATCCGTCCTCGAAAATAATGGCAATTATCACAGAACGCACAATGAACTACCATCAAGCCACGGTTGCTCATCTTTACTGGGTATCCGCCCAAAAAACTCGAAAAAGAGTCTTATATTTTTCTAGCAGCGGTGGCAGCAAGTCTTTCTTTCTTATTTATGATAAAATAAAGTTATGTACAAGAAGCAACCACATACCATCATCATCTTTACATTTTATTATTAGTACGTCTCCTTAACTAAATAAATTCGCGGTACTCCCGAAACGCAGATCTGAACTAAATTCCTGTTCATCTGCCTACCTGCAACAATCACCTCTCAACAATCTTCAACCTTACTACGGTATGATTGTATTCATCAACAATCAGCAACAATGTCGACACCACTTTTTACCTGTCAATTGGCAAATTGACCCACAAACACATAATAATAATAACAAACAGTGATGTTGTGTGCCCCCATGATTCATGATGATGATAATAATGATGAGCTGAGCAGCAGTAGTTATAGTAATACGACAACAGCAACAACAACGACATGACTTTCTTCCCATTCTTTGCTTTCTGAAAAGACTACCAAAAATTGCACTCTCTACATGCAATGCATAATGTAATCAGTGTTACGGTGACGATGAATTGGCATTTTGTTGGCAGGAAGAAGAAGAAAGAATGAATACAAAAAAATTATGTTCTTCCCTCCCCCACCAGAAGCCGTTTTTGTTTGCCACTACTGAACTCGACTCAACTCCACTTTTTGTATTTCCTACAATCTTCCTCGGTTTCTTTTTTTCAGTTCGTTTCACTTTGAAAAGGTACCAACTGTAAAGGGTTCTGCTTCAACGTGACGTTTTCTACTGTGTCATGAATCATCATCATCATCCATTGTGTGTGGACACATCCCAAAAAATGTATGTATGTATATATGTATTTAGGTAGGTATATACATTTTAAAAGGAATATTGTTACCATGAATAAATTTATAATACTCAAAATCTTACAATCAGTCTGAAGGAGAATGTTCTTTTGATTTACTTTTTTTCTCGGAAGGATGGGATATGTCCTTGTCACTCTCTTCATAACTTTAAATTGACATTGACAACTTCACCACAAGGAAACTTACAGACAGATAGGCAACTTGTGTAACAAAAAAAAGATGATCACTTGCTCATTATTACACAAAGGGGAATTCCTGTTTTCTTTTACTTTTATACCGAAATGTTTACCATATTACTTTACTTGGTGTATCGTGGTAGATACATTATTATCATGTCTTGAATTCAGTTGATCGATTCTTCTTGTTCACGCACTGCCAAAAAAAATTAGCTGTGTTCATCTCATGAATGAATGACTCATCAAGAGTGGAAATCGCTCTTATGTTCATTTGTGCACAATCAGCCACTCTGACATCGAAAATGTGCAGAAACTCAAACCACGACCAATACATTTCGAGTTAAGTTAAGTATAAAAAAAATACAGACATAGAGACAGGGACGGAATCGAAAATTGAAAGAACATGCAATGTATGTATGTTTAACAATAGAATGGAGATGGAGACTAGACTTCAATATAGTTTTGTGATGCTAAAAAAATAGCTAGCCAGGTGAAAAAAAAGAAAAAAAGAGACATAAAAAACAAGATCATCATCATGGCATGTGTGGTATGAAACTACTGCTCAGGATTCATTCAACAGGATGATGTGACGTGACGTGATGTGACGATCAAAAAATAAATAGGAACAACAACAAAATAGCAAAGTTTATAGTTGTGCAGCTCAGATCACAGAGTAAACTTCCGTTGATACCGTTATATCATTTACTACGCTGTTTGTGTCAATCCCAACCTGCACAGTCTCTATTCTCTTCTCTATAACGCAAAAGGTAGCGTGTCCTACAGAATACAAAATCATAATTGGTATTTATCCATTTTGCAATGAATTTGTTTTTGAAAACTGCTGAAATTGTGAGTAAGCCCTAATTTGACAAAATAGACGGGGGATGGAACAAGGCTGTTTACTTTGAAGCGTGGCCTAATACTTGGCATGTAACACTGAGTAATAACTTATGGTATGGCTCAAAAATATTATGTTTTGTAATGTCAAGTTTTCTAATGATAAATAGTATTTTAATTTACAAGTAGGCACACATTTACTGCTGATGCATACATACATACATATATTTGAATTAGATTTTTTTTTTTTAAAGTACTGTGCATTTCAGCAGACCAGACATCAAGCGGTTTAGCATCAGAGCACACATCAAAAAGCACCGTAAAATGGATGCATCGACAAATGAATATTTCCCGTTTCCTGTAAACTCTCTCCCTCTCCCTCTCTAGCTCTATTTATCTTGCGTTGGATCCGTTCATATAAAACAACTTATTGGAATGAGAGGTGTCAATGTCTTCAATGTTTCGCTTCCTTCGAAATTCGCATCATCCTTGGTAAAACATGTATAGTAGACATGACATAAAATATTTTCCACTCTTCTAAACCCAGCTATGCACAATGAAAAGGAAAATCTGAATAAAGCAATAACAATTTATTTACCTTTATGCATGCATAAGGATTCATTGTTGCTTTTCTCTGATACAATCCATCCACTCTTATAAATTTGCTTGTCTACCTACTACTACCTACACACATTGCATGAGTGTTGTTATGGTTTTATAAGTTTGAACATAATGACGATGAGTGTGCTTCTGATGTTAGCTAATTTATCCCTGCTGCTGCCTGGTTGTCTTGTTGCTACCACTCACATGTGGGAACCTCAACCTGTCTACTTCCTTCCTCTCTCCTCCTGCCTGTATACCACCATTCACCCACTATTTACCATCATTATCATCACCATAATATCCGTACCAAAGTTTGCCACATCATCAACGTCGCCATTATTATCAACCAGAAAAGTAACAACGCAAGTAAAAAGAAGGAATCTTCTTGTTATTACTACTTTTA
>JAHZNC010006377.1:0-14644 GCA_027744095.1 Zhuqinia jingwanae
AAGCATGGTTACGTGTTGGGAGCCAAGATAATTTTTTCTCCAATAATTATAGTAGTGTATGAATTCAATCAATTAATTTTGGCGGTGGCCAAAAGGTTAAGTACCTATATAGCCACTTAGGTATGTATAGGTATACCTATAATATGTATTTACAATGCTGTATATGTAAGTTTTTGTTGTTGTTATCATAGCAGTAAGAAAAGCAGGTAAGTAAAGGACAACTACACGTTTATAGAATAGTAAATGCAAAAAAAAAAACACTCGAGTGGTGGGAGTCTGTTGGGAAATTCCATTAAAACCATTTTTCCATCTCTATTTTGTTCTTGGAAATGTTCTCTGCATTTTGTCTTTTGCCATTCTCAACTCGGATACATTTAAACTTTCATATTGTTCCTAATAATAATGAATACATATAGACTCATCCTGAATAAGAAGAAGAAAAAGAAGAAGAAGAAGAAGAAGAAGAGAGAAAGCAACTCTGGGCTGTCTTTGGTGAAATGGGCTGCCTACCGGGATCTGTAATATACACGATATTTGTGCATGTATAATATGCCATTACTACTATATGGGATAAGAAATTTGCAAAGCAGTGACAAAAACAAAATCTTTAAATATATTGCAGATTTGCAGATTAGGTTAATTTATACTTACTAAAAGACTAATGAGCCAAAACAGTCATCATTATCATCGTAACCGGCCTATCAAATAAATTTTTTTAATGCAAATCGGGCCAATTGAATGACTAATTAACAAAAATGAGCATCATTTTCGTGATCAACGTATCAAACTGCCCCTATGTACGTACCTAGCAATCTGTTCAACTGTTAAAAGATCAAAAGTTACGACGTACGTACGTACGGGCCGGAGCATTTATAAAGTAGCTGCATCTAAATCTTTGCTACTTGTTAGTAACCGTACATCCATACAAGTATACATATACATATACATATATTGTATACACAGTTACATTGCAAATGTATAAGATGATGAGCACACCTGTTGTAATAATAACCGAAAAGAAAGACTATATAAGAATATAATATGAAAGAGAGTAAAAACGACAAAATAGTAAGAAAAAAGGACATGACGTCATCAACTAAAAGTTTTCAAATTAGCTTCACTGCTCACTTTAACATACATAAAGTTGTATTATAGATGAGAGTTGAGAATTTTTCTTAAACCTATAGCACTAAAAGTTGGTGGCAATACAGAAAAAGCTTTTAAATGTCATCAAATGAATTATGTAACAGTTAAAAATTGGAATAAGGTTTTTTTTATGCGAAAAATATCAACTGCAGCACTTTTTTGTTGAGAGATAAAACAATGTTAAAATGCACATACCTACGTTCTATACAATGCTAGGTCGTATAACAAACTTACATCCATACATCCCTGTTCTGCTATATATTCACCAGATTTGGAGGTTGAGACTTACCAAGAATGCGGATTGCTAATAAGCATATTTATGTTATATACATACATTCATATGTATGATCTTATGCGGGCGGATAAAGTTTTTTAGGTGTAAAAAATGATGGCAGTGATATAACTTTATTTTACCTCTCTTGGGCCTTTCCTTCTGTCATATTCGGTGTCAATATAACTGTACAATGACGTGATAGTGACAGAAACCTTCAAAATATTTTCTCAAGACATTTTATTTGGGTCACTCTGTCTTATCATTATCCTTTCTTTGCCTTCCGTGCGTATGTATGTATATATACCACAAAAGAAAAGTATTACTTTCACTTCATCTGCCATCTGGGAAATAGTAAAATGACATTGACATTACACCTCTCAACAGCAACACTTTTTCTGACAATAAGTAAGCTTTTAGCCTTCCCCGCGACGAAACAAGTCAAATATCAAAAGTACTCACACACAACGGATGTGTCGTTGTTGTTGCTATTATTATTATTATTATTATTATTATTATCAGTATCAAAAGAATTCCTGTTAATTTATATGACTTTTGACATTTTAAAAGGTGACCGAGATTTTTCTTTGGAAAACTATACAGCACAGCTTATATTGACATAAAGAGGGTCATCCAATTAAATAGTGAGACTTTGATGCAGACATATTGCTTTGATCAATTTATGTAGCTTGCTTTTTATCAATAAAATCTGTGTATAAATATATGTTATTTTTGTACATAACATTTATAGGTAATATATATTCAATTAGTAATTGAAGCACACAAAAAGGAAACATGGTATATATTCAAAAATAATAATAATAATAAGTCTCTCACATATCCAACCAATTTCCTGGTAAGCATATCAGTAAATGTCATAAACAAGCCCAAGAAATCCTTAGGCAAGAGTTGGGAAAGTTGATTATCACGAATCCCTGGTTACCTTGTGTTTTCCTTCAATATTCTCCTCGTCAAATGTTATACTCCTTGTACTCCATCTTCTTGTAATTCACGTCTTGTCAAAGATCTCTGATCGGGCAATAGTAGTATGCCTCGTTATTTTGTATGAGTTAGAGCTTCATATTATAGCTTTAGGGGTCATTAGACTTCATAAGGAAACTGGAATATTGCTCTATTTTCCTTGTGCTCTCCTTTATTTACATCGACAGATGTCACTCAATCAATATTATCTTAGACTTAATGTCGTGCAAACTCTCTGTGACCATTTAGTGTCAAGTTTGTGCAGTTTCGGTGAAGGTTACGCCCCTTTCCCTTGAAGTTTGATAACATTAAAATCTCAAACAATAATATAATTTTTCTTGTACATTTTGTGTACTTATTTTTATGGTACAACAGGTAAGGTAAAATGCTAGCTTCAAAACGTATCCAGTATGTCTGATAATCAGTCACACATTTTATTACTTTATTTATACATCGGAACGTGGGATGTGAACGAAGAGATCAGCTAGCACAAGGATGAAGGAGGGTAGTTATAATTGTAATAGCTCAGGTGGAAACGGTGATTTGTTTCTTCCACATAAACATATGTATAAATAAATAAATAAAGATGCTTCGTATATTCTGTAATATATGTATTTTAGGTATAGTATTAGATAGGTAATATGAGTAGGTAGGTAATAGGTAGTATAAGTAATATGAGTAGGTTGGTAATAGGTAGTATAAGTAATATGAATCTGAAAACTTGGTATGAAAAAAAAAAGAAAATCCACACTTGTACCATACCTCGCATATCTGTCGCTCTGTAACTGTGACTAACACGGCGGGACTTTATCCGTCTGTCTCTACGCTTTTTTCACTAGTCAGTCACTTCTTGGCTCAATGTTCATTGCTTAATGAGGGAGAAAATACGAGCAAAGCTGGAAGGAAGCTAGATTAGATCGAAATAACCAAGGCATGCATGTAGTGACAAAAATGTATGTAGGCTAGAGTCATTGCCTCCTGTTCTTTCCTCCGTCATTTTCCCCCGGTACGTCTTCGATAAGCTAAAAATAGACAATACACAGGAAACTACAAAATAATAATATGATGAACTAATACATTAAAATCTGTTTAGGTATGTTTAAAATCCCATACTATCTGTTTACATTATAATTTGTTTCGAAACAAAATTTCCAATAGAATAATCATGACGACAAACACCCAAGGGTACACTACAATGTACACGAAGTGATTATCGTCAGAATCAAAATATAAAGAAACATGGCAAAGTTACATAAAGAAGATTGTCATGTTGTCATATATAGACAAGGCAACGAATTTCCCCAAGTGTTTCTTTCCCTCTCTTGGTTTTTACGAATCGAATCGTCGTGGGTGGATGTAAGGTTTTTTTGTTCTCGCCAGACCATAAATTTACGAAATCTTGTAAATTTACGAAAGTAGTTGTGCTCATGTGTCCTCAGTAAACATAGGTAAGGAAAGTAGGAACGTGGAGCAATTTATAATAGCAAACATTACAACATATACATCATTCGATAAAATGACAATTCAAGATTTTTGTTATTATTAGCCGGTAGAGACGAAATCTGAATTAATCCGTGCAAGGGTGAATGTACTTATATATGAACATTACGAGTTCTAGTATTCCAGATTAGTGACGGAAAGAGAGGACTTAACGTGCCCAAAATAGAAGTTAAATCATGAAAAAAATATTACATTTCTATTTGGCATGATATTACACGTATTGTAATTTTTGTGTTTAAGTTACTAATGAATCCCTCATTTAGGTCGAATGGTCTAAACAGACGTAACCAATGTTTTTTTATTAGTAGAACGTTTTTAATAAATATTATATAATACTCAAAGTCCACTGTTTGATAATATATTTCCAGTTGCTTTAAGAATATAATAATAATAATTAAATGACTATATTTCTGTGTAATAATGGCATAAGTTTACAATTTCTACTGTTTATGCAATACGAGCCCCTTCTACAGCTTTTATTCTCTTGTTAAATGTATCAAATTACTTCTTTACATTTAGACTTACGGCAGCATATCATGCACATATCATGATGTGCCAACTTTTTCAATAAAACTGGGGATACAAACAACATGCATGTCGGTATGCATAAAATAGGTATACTCATCTCATGAGACTTTTCGGTAGACGAAGAGGTATTACAAATACGTAGGTAATCATTTAGACAGAAGTGGGTAACTTGAGAGTTGAGATAAATCTTGAAAGGGTTCTTTCCTTTTTGTGTGAGCATTTTGCACTTCAGCACGTAATATTATATTTAACCCACTATTATGAACCAAAGCATCTTTCGTAACTAAAGCCAACTATTTTTTTTTGACGGCGGCGGCAGTACTGCTAATTATAAAAAAGAATGTATAATAATATTATTAATGGCATGCACTATATTCGCGCCATATATTAACATTGTCACTAGATATGTCTCACGACTTTCACTTATTTGCATCGTATTTTTAATACATATGGTTACTTGTGTCTTTAACTCAAACTAAACTATATTAAAATATGGAGAATTTGTATTGCCGTGCACTAGCTAAAAGAAAATGAAAGAAGAGGGAGCTGCAAAATAAAAGAGTAATGCAGAGGTTTCTGGGGTGTAATTATTACAAAATTACAAAATTTGAATTAGGTTTTGAATTTAAAAAGGTATGCCAAGCTACATGCACTTAGTTAGAGTCCTTCTTAATTATTTACGTCTTTATACATATATTATACCTACATACCTATAAATTAGCACTTCAAAACAAAGTATGTCTGAATTCTTGAAATTCGTTAAAAATACACTCTCTTTAAAAAAGTGTCAATGTCGAGTCTGAGTGAGAGGACTACTACATGCTATTACTATACACAAAACACAAACAACAACTACATAATATATACAATATACATCAGTAAATCCCCCATCTCATCAGCCACTTAACACACTTTCCTTCAATTTCAAATTTGTAAACAAGCAAAAATGTTTTTGTAAATGTGTCCGTCTGTCTGTTTTCTTCTGGATGACAGACAGGCATATGTTGGAAAAAAAAGTAATAAAACATGCCTTGCTTGCTTTAACCATTTTTTAACAAAAGAAATACATTTTGAATGAATTTAACACCACGTGTTTGTTCATCCCTTATTATATGTTTACAGCGAGTGCAGAGTAGTATTTGGTTTGTTGGTTGCGTGTTGCATCTATTTTCGTACTTTATGCTCCCCCTTCTTCATAAAACCCTACACAAACAAACCCAGACAAACACTTGAGAGTTCTTTGATTGCCCTTTTTAAATCCTCTTCATTATCGTCAAGCTTAAAAGTGTATTTTCTCTTTATCCCTACGTTTTATACTTTTGCTACGAAACTTCTATTCGCATTTTTTTTGTGTAAATGAGCGGCATGAAAAAGTTTTCATTGGATTTCTGTAGACAAGTCCCTAAATCCATATTTTGTTATTGTTTGGTGTTGAGAAGGTAGAGGTGTCAATGGGCCATTTGAAGAATAATCCTTAGAAAAGAAAAGAGAATGTGATTTCTTCAAAGTTTCTCTTGCTGTGATTCTTATAGTCGTGGAGCGACATTTTACCTTTCCCATTAAATTACATCTGTGTTATTTATTCACACAATATTGTCAATTAGCATATAGTCAATTAAATGAACAATATGAAAGTATTTGTCCCAGATTGAACTGGTGATATAATCAGTGGGATGCATATAAACTTTTGTGCGTAAATACAAGTTACAAGTTCTATCCAGGTTGCCCATCAAAAATTGATAATCGTATGCGTATTTACCTGCTACCAAGTACAAGTGACACCAGTCACCAGTACATCTTTAATACTTTTTTTTAAAGTAAATACGTTCAACGATAACAAAACAGGGGTATTGTGTATTTGCTAGATTCTGTAACTATATGTATAATAGATAGATTGTCCACATATTTAATTGTGATTTTGATTTACCGACCAATTTGTGGTTTATTTGTGAGTGTGTGGTATTAGTTAGCAATTTGTTATTTGCTCTTAACAAGTGTTTTGGCGTCACCAAAAAATAAATATGTATACCTACATGTACGCGCATGTTAATGCAAACAGGTTGTGAAATGGTTGTGCAAAGTGCAAAATGAAGACGACTGGAATATGATAGAGTATACGTGCGTGCGTACGTTTGTTTGTTTAGATACATATTTACACATAGTAATTTGAGCCCAAAACCTGAACGCCAACTTAGCAACAAAAAATAATAATCCAAAGTCTGATCTGATTACGATTACTAGTTGGTTAAATTATCCACATTTTGAGTAGTACTTGTGATGTGATTACAGTTTTTGTAATGTCACATAGGAAAGAAAGCATACATACCTACATTGGTAAAATGGGGTTTTTTCTTTAATAAGTTTTCACGAAGAACACGTCATTCTTGGACATTTGTCGCGGTTGACTAAAACTTTTTCCAATAATTTTCAAGGCGTTACAAATCATTGAGTTTTTATTGCAACCAAGTACAATGACTCAACTATAAACATGTAGCAGTTGGAATTTAACAGTCATTCATTATACGATTACGACATTTTCCACAGTTTAATAAGTGCATAGGTAACAAACACATTTAGATCGGTACGCGGTGGATGAATCAGAATCACGTACGCTCTTCTGTAGTCATTGTCCATTCCATGATGTAGAAATGGCAATATGTACAAAATAACATCATCAAGTTTTTTTATTGTATTGAAAGTTTACCCTTTCGTTTTCCCCAATTTCGCACAACTGGACTAATGGTAAATACACATAAGTAGTAGCTTGGTTTTATTCATCCTTCCCATTCATTTCTTATATGACTGATGATGATGACGGGGAATGTTGACTTGGAATACTAGAATGATGAATGATTATGATGACTTGACTTTTTGTTTGTATGAGTTTGGAAAACGGACCACTGAGCAAAGTAGAAACATCAACAACAAAATTTTCTCCCTCTCGCAGTCTATGTGTGGTACTGCTTGGTATATTCCCGTACCCTACCAAACATACTGATTGTCTGGATGCGTGGGTGGTAATGACGAATCCTCGTAGTCAAAGTAGTAGGTTCGTTCGTTTTTACTGCAGAAACCCCAATAAATTCCAAAGAATAGAGCGATTTTCTCAATTGAAAAAAAAATCATTCGCTTTATATCGGACACATGAAGAGCCATACAAAATATTGCGTCGTTTCATATGAATGAGTATTATTTGTAAAAGTCCTCCACTAAAAACGCTTTGCTCGTTGTTTGACTGTATGACACACAATTTTTATACACTTGCTCTTCTGGCTGGTTGGTGGCCTATGCGACTTTGGTGGGCCTTGTGTATAGTGTGTGTGTGTGTGTGTGTAGTAGGTTAATATTATAACTACAAAAACAAACAGAAAAAAGCCAAATGACATGTTCATAATACGACGTGATCAGGCTTCAATGGATTCGTTAAACGAAGTCTTGTAACTTTGCGAAACACTACTTAAATACATAATCAAATAATCATGTTATTACGTACATCGCTAGTCTTTTTTATGATATGATGGCTACTTCTAACATACCTTGTACCCACTGTACCTGTAAATAAACTTCTTGGAAAGTCTTTTTTTAAACATTATTTTCATTCCACTTCTTTTACATCGACGTTACCGGAGCAAAAGCTCCGTCGTAAGTTACTCCAAAAGAAAAACGACATCCTTTTTTTGTTTATATCTTTCCTGTAAACAAAGTGAGTTACCGATAAGAAGCCAGCTCAATCAAGTATTTTGTAGTTAAAATTTGTTTACCTTTTAAAACCTAGTAAGTTTATTTTCCTCCACTTAAAGATTTTGACGTTGTTGTCACCAGTCAAGGACCTTCTGTCCACATTATTATAATATTTTATTCAGTAAAGCTTACATCATGTAAGTACTTTGACTTTTTGTAAGTCTACCACAGTATGCATTATTTTTTGCATGACTCAATAAATACTAATATTTTTGGGGACGGGAAAAAAGTAGATTGTTTAGCTGAGTGTGTGTTTGCTTGTTTGCTTTTTTAGTTTGTGGAGGGGAGCGAGTGCGATTCCACCCACGGTGATGTTTGCACTTATTTTATTTTAATAACTTGCTAACTAATACCCTTTCAACCCTCTCTCTCTCTGACTGCATTACTTGATAAGAAAATTACTTATAATAATAGTATTACTCACCTGTTTATGGTACGATATATTTTATGCTTAAAAGGTGTGCACATAGTAATGTGTAATTCTATGCTGGTGTGTACCTAAGTGAAATTTTGCATGATAAACTTAACAAAGACAAGTTTTCTCTGTATAACTTTTTTTCGACGATGCATGACTCAAGGTGCTTATTTCCTTTTTATTGTTAAGGTTTATCTTTTACAGGACGCGCGGTGAGCTGCTAACGTTTTTACCTGCTGTATAAGTTTCATGTTGTGTCTAAAAGCAATGCTGCTGCTGCTGTTGTAACTCGGAAGTGGTTCCAAGAAGTCGTAAGCAATATTGATTGTCATCACATCATTTTCTCGTATTGCCCACAGGATCGTAAACAGCAAATATCCGTCAACATGGAACCATAAATGCATGCCTATACCTTACATAACATACAAGCTTAAATTTGTTGCTTTAATTGTAAATGATTGGATGTCGTGTTAAAACACGAGACTTTTCTTTTATAAGTACCGTCATCACATCACCAATATCCAAGAGGTGTATAACGATAAAATACCCTCTAGCTCTGCTTTAGTTTGGAAAATTTTGGTTTTGCTCTTATTATTATTATTAATACCTATATGTAGAATATAAGTCGACATAAAATGAAATCATGCATTCAGCATTGACTGAATAATTTATGCAAGAAAAATAGTACACTTGATGGAATCGCAAATTCCACAAAAGATATAGCAGAGAAATGGTAACTTGGGGAAAAGGGAAGTAATTTAAGGCATTTACAACTTACGTACCTACATACACGCGGAAACAAGTAAAAAGAACGCATACATCCATTTGCTTTTCAAGAATGCAATAAAATCAACACAACTACCTTACCACATATATATTTTATTGAACTTTCACGCAGTTTTACTTTCCCCTGTTCTTGTTTTGCAATGCGAGTGTGTGTACAAGGAACAAGGTTAGTAATAAAATGTTTTCCCTATGACAAAAGCATAACTACATGCAGTGATCAAACTGAAGTCTTAAAATCCGAATCCCACAGACAGTTCCAGGAAGGCGATATACAATGTACATACAAAAAACAGGAAGCGAATGAAAACGAAAAGCGAATCCAGGTAACTTGCTGTCTGGTGACAAGCGACCGTGTGTCAAAAATATGCATATATACCTACCTGCATGTATCAGTTTACATCTTTTTTATATGCGTGATAGGTACATGTTACAACATGTATTCTTTCCTTCTTTTTTATTATTTTACAACTGTTATACATACTTATATGATGTGAAAGGCGCATATATATAATACGATAAAATATAATATTATTATGCATAATTTATTTTATTTCAAGGGTGAAGGATACATATATATGTACTGGTTAAATGAAGCAACAGCTGAAAATGATTTCAATTTCATTAGTTTTTCCCTGCTTCTCGTTGATGGATTCTCTGTCTGCCTGGGTTCCGGTAGCGTTTTATGGCTGTACTTATTGAAGGGAAAACATGGAATGACTGTCAGGTTAATTAATCAGACATCGTCAGCTCTCATTACTACACTACTTCCTCTGTATTTATTTTATGAGTTGAGTTGAATGAATGCTATTATTAATGCACAATAAAAGATATCTAGGCACCGAGGTACAGTAGGCACATTGTTTCTCTATTATAGCCTGTCATAAACCTGGCATAGCATCAGCAGCATTATAATTTTATGTTCCCATTCAGTTTGCATAAAACATGCACATCGGACTTCAGCGAGTATGTAATATATGCTCACATTGGTATTGGTGGTAGTAACAAGCTATTTTACTGTAGTTTTGTTTTGCGAAGCAACACCTGCATTGAATATTTAATTGTGGATAATAACAGCCTTCTTTTCTTTTTCAACTTTCTCTGAAAAAAATGTAATGTACATTTTGTTATTATAACTAATTTATTTAAATACTCTGTCTCAGTTTTAAATTGAGGAGTTGAAAATTTTCAAAGGTTGTTAGTTGAAACTTTATTTTTTTGGAAACTCCGTCTTATATTCTGTTTTTAAGCATGAAATAAAAAACACAGAAAGAGAGCAAATCTTTGGAATGCAGGTAAGCACGCCACAAGTGTACCAAGAGCACTAGAAACCCCCTAAAATGTTATTCGGGGGAAAGATAGCGACTGGCCGTTTTCTCTATCCAATGCTTTCTTCATTGCTTGCAGTCTTTTGCTTCAAAATATGCAAGGTACTCATGTGATGCTCTCTATGGCGTGCTGTGGAAAACATCCTCCAATATCCACCCACGCACTATTCTTGAAGGATGATAAGAACTATATATATACGACCTACTATATAATAATAATAACTGTATATCATACAAAAATATCAAACTTACATGTATATTCTTTTTATGCTCCTTCGTAGCGTGTGTAATGTACATCTCCTTTATAACACACATAATATCTCAAGGTATTACAACCAAACTACCCGCATAATAATATTATTTTCTGAAAGTTGGATTTCCACTACACACTACTGCTTGTAAACACGCAAGTTTTTCAGTATAATCACTACTACTGCTGCTGCCACTGTGCTGTTTGCTGCGGCATTCCTTTGTTTGTTTGCTTTTGCTTGTGTATGAAAATTGAAATGATATAGCAGAAAACGTAAAAAAAACTGTATATTATACGTTATACATAAATAAAATACACAAGAATTCTTGCTAAATGTTTTGTTATAAAGTTATAAGCTAAGGGCTTATGCATATTCTTCACGTATAGCACCACCGTCCTCGTCAGCTTTAGCTCATCCATGTTAAGAATGAAGCTTTTTATTCTATAACATCCATTTATACTAACGAACCTCTCACACAGCTCTGCAGCGCAACACACAAACGGCTTCTAAAGAAGACTGGGGAAATGCAACTTATGCCACAATCATATTATGCGCCAAGTAGGAGTAGTAGAGGTGCTTTAAATTCATTTTGTGTTTGTTCTACACAATGCATCCCTCAAAATTTCACCACAAAAAGACTACTTTTTCATCTTTTATCTGCGCGCTCCCCGTCGTATACCTGTCCTGACATTGCGGAGGTTCGTTTCTTGGTCGTTGTCAGTTAAATATAATATGTGGTATATATTCCCTTAAGAGAATCTGCTAAAAAGAATACAGAGGAAAAAATACTACAATACCCGCAATCTAGCACTCAAGGCACTTATTTATTTATTTTCAAGTGCGTGGCATTTGACTCTCTGCTTGCCCCACTCACTACTACAACTACTCCCCGTAAATACATACTAAGCTGAAAAGAAAAAAAAAGACATCGCATTCATTTCATCACACCATTTAAGAATAAGAATGTCTTATAGAGAGTTGTGTTTGAAGTGGTTTCACTACCATTCACCATACATATACCACTTTCGCTATTTTTTGAGAGTTGTGTGGTGACGACAACAAAGAACTACGTAACCAGCATCATACAAAAATATACAACCGCCACCACACTACACTGTAATAATACTAATAATAATAATTGTCATTTCCAGCTATTTTATCATCATTCCCGTCATTTTACAAGAAAGGAGTTTTCACAGACAATTTTCCCACTTGAATTCCAAGCAGGTGGAGAATTTAATTCACTCACTATTAGTGTCGGTATTCATGCATATGTATATGTATGTGATATACTTTTTACGAACGAACGGCATACAAAGTCGTTTGCTAAGGGGAGAGCACAGGTGTGATATGAGAAAGAAAGTTGTTATACTACTGGAAACTCATTCTCTTTCCCCTTAAAACTTTGAGATTCAACCACTGGAGAGAGAAAGACAGAAAATACACACAGGGAGATCTAAGAACCAAAGAGGCAAGTTAAGATGAATGGAATAATGGAAAGTACACCTATATAAATTTATACGTGTACTTATTTAGCTGCCTTGAAGGTTTTTCCCTGTTGATATAGAAAAAGGAGAGCAGCAGGGTAATTACGTATGTAGTCCGCATGTTGCACATTATAATATCCAACTTCCTACTTTTTCACCTTTTTATTTCCTCCTCCTCTTCACCTCACCTCTCACAACACTTTGCATGCATACTAGTTTAACTGTACTACATTACCCGACTACTTGCATTACTTACCACCAGGTTCACATTACCAATAACAACTCAACTACATACGGCCAGTTTTATGAGATATCCATAATACGGCAAGCGTTACATGATATTATTATTATCATAGTCCGCAGGATCACAATCATCATCATCATCACATCACCATCATATTGGTAGTGTATCGTGCTTATGTGTGATGTATGGTCGGAGTAGAGAGGTAGCATGGTAGAATAATATTTTGGCCCTCATATTCCTCTTTTTTCGTCTCTCGTTAAACCATGCCACGACTTATTTCCAAAAATAATACGAAATGCTATAAAAAGGTAGGGAATGCCAAGCTAAAAATAGCAACATGGCCATTTATAACAAAAAACCATCACTACCACCACAGCTATTTTGCTATACATATATCAAGACAGTAGTAAAAAAAACTTCTATTTCCATTCATTCAAAAAAAAAAAGTTAAGTTAAAATGAAGAAAAAGGAGAGGAAGAAACAAGGACACACACATGCAAGTTGTCGTCGTGTGTATGTATATGTATTTAACAGGTACATACATGCATATGGTTTGAAGGTGTGACGCTCACGGTAGGCGGAGAAGGGCTTTAGGGAAACAGTCATAATTTTTCTAAATGAAAAGCAAAAGTCACACTTTTGAGCAGGCAACTCGGGAAATGAATGAGAAATGCTTGGGCTGGAGTGAGAGATGTGTATCTCAGCTACATTATTATAGACATGCATGTATACAAGTCTTTTTGGTTTGATATTACCCAGAGAAAGTCAACTTTCTTCAACTGAAGCTTATACTATGCTTAGATTTATGTAAGAATACACGGAACTCTTGACGTCCGTCTGCAGACGCTTATTGTGGTCTTTGAAATAGGTAGGGTATTTACAATTTTGCGCAAATCAAGGATCTACTGTGCCACTACCGAGTGTTTATTTGGACCATGCAATCGAGTTTATTTAGCCTATCCATGTCAATAATCAAGATAATAATCCGGCCAATAGTTTTAACCATAATCACATCTCTGTTTTGTTCAACTCATCTTAAATTCTGCTAATTTGATCATTTTATCACGACAACACATACATAATTACGTCAAGGGCTTCCGCTTGGCCACAGCCGGTTTGTCGGCCGTTTTTTTTTGTTTTAATATTATACTAGGGCGGCATTTCACCCTACATGTTATATTTATGTGTATAGTTGATAGTAAGCTCTGCTATCCCTGCAAGCCTGTCTATATACGTTAATATAATGAATGTGAGTGGTGGTGTTGATTGTGATAGATGAAAGTTGTTAGCTTTCTCAGTCTTTTTTTCTCACGTCACGACACACACAGTAAACAAGTACCCTTTTTCTGTCGAGATAATGTACGCAGTTTGCATACACATAAAAGTTTTGTAGATGATGTTGGTGATAATTAGAGTCCGGGACTTTATGACTTTATAATACCCCAAATATGTATGACTTTATGACGTAAAAAGTGACAAAATATGACCTCAAATATGACCTCTCAAATTTAAAAAAATCACAAAAATTAACAAAAAAATACAATTAATTATGTACTGAAGTGAGAAATAACTGCTGAAAACTTCAAAATGACTATTTTAAATTAAATATAGTGCATAAATTTATCTCTTTTCAAATTTAATGAAAATAGTTCCAAGCCACTAGTTTATTTTAACACGAAATTACGATACAGGAACAAAAATAATACTTGGCAACAAACACGACCATGTTGGATACATTTAAAATTATAATCACGTTCATCCAACAATACATTTAAGATAATTTTAGGCATAAAATATTTTTGAAGACACTTTTTAGCCAAAATTTAAGAAAAATGCTTAAATATGCCTAAAAATGTCCAAATATGAATAGTCATATGACATATGAACTAAAATGCCAAAATATGACTTTTATGAACTTATAAAGGCAGCTCATTCGACCTCTTTTTGTCCATATCGCACCTATACAAAA
>JAHZNC010006378.1:0-18951 GCA_027744095.1 Zhuqinia jingwanae
ATAATAAGAAGAAGAACATAACGTAACATAACATCAACATCATATTATCGGCTGTGCTTAGTTTTGTTACAAAATATTTCTGTCCGCTCATATTTTTTTTTCATCCTTTTCCTCGTCAGTCACCGTTTGTTGTTGTTATATTGCCACATTGCACACATACACATCTATGTATTAAGCTTTTCTCCGTTTTTTACTCAACTTTATATATATATGAATAATTTCAGATGCCTTTTTACCAACAAACTGAAAACATGTATGGGCTGGGCATCATCACGACCAAACAAATGAGCCAGCCACCACCACCACCACACACACATACAACTTTCTCTACTCATTACTGCTACAACACAACAGCATAATTTTATAATACACATGTAGTTGTTTCAGTTTACTTGCTGCTTTCTTTTACCGTCAAGCTATTAACTAGTCAGTCGGTGTGTTTTCTGCATATTATGCATGGATTCCTATTACTACTTCCTAACTTCCATGCTACTAATAATAACAATAATAATAATCATAATCGCTGTAGTAGTAGCAGTAGTCACTTTCGATATTACCATGTTATATCATAATAGCATGTAGTTGTCTCCTCAAAATCGGCAAACATGGGTAAATATACATTACAACAATATGAGAAGAGAGGTAAAAGGAGAGGAAAACAAGGGAGTTTTAGTTTTAGTTTTTTTATATTCAAAATATCTACTTTCACTGCTACTACCAATGCTGCTGCTGCTGTTACAACAACAACAACATAAACTGGTAGTAATAGTTCTTTATCCACCTCCACCACCACCACCACCACCTCCTCCTCCTCCTCCTGTTTACAGGAAGAAAAAAATGAAGTGCATTTAGAAAAGGTGATCGTGCTAGATTACATGAGAAATAGCACATTATATGAATTTTAAAGCAGGCAGTTCACCAAACCAAACCATGTTCATGTTATGTTCTCTCTCTCTCAGTTTGAGCACTTATTATTATCATGAATACAAATTTTTTTATTTCATGGAAAAAGCAGTTCTACTGCGGCGACATAAAAGTAGTAGCAGTAGTTGTAGTTGTAACAGTTTGTGTACTCAGCTAATACGCTAAATGCTCAAAAATGCTACCATTACTACTGGTAACATAACAAGAAGAAGAAGGAAAAGAGGCAATTTTATATACAGTTTTTTTGTGTGTTTATGTCATTGTGAACAGAGGAGGAGGTGGAAAGAGGATAATATGCAGTTTTAGTTACATATTTATTACACGAACAACTTCACTGACTCTCAATGAAATGTTAGCAGCATTGAGATGTGAGATGGAAATGAGAAAAAAAATATGAGAGAAACTTTCCCTTTTTTCTGTTCCCTCTGTATTTTTACACCTTTATCAAATATGTTTGTACAAAACTACATGCATACATGCACACATACACGCAATCCAATTTTTTTCTAAAAAAAATATATACGTACGTGCGGGTACAAAGAAACCCGAAGCATTTATTTAAGCCTAAGTACACAATTGCAATATGTTCAAAAAAAAAATTGTTATCATCTCACACTATAGTACCGTCACACATGCTCTCCCTCTTCCCACCTAACTCACACTTTTATTCATATTATTTTTAACATCATCTTATACACTTGTGTGTGTGTGTTGTGCATGTGATTATCATTATCATTTCTACTTACATTATCTTTTCAGTAAAATTATCATTATGCACGCGCTATAGTCAATTGTACAAAGGTGTAAATACGTGCATTTTGGTTTAGAATGGACCAAAAGGTAGACTCTGTGAAATTATCAAATATGTAGTAATGTTTATAGTTATACCGCACCGCCGCAACACAAAGAATTCATTTTTTTAAATTTTTTTTAGAGGAAAAGTTTTACAATGCGCAAAAATAACAATATATTTTAATCTTATCATCAGCCAGAAATTGCAAAAATAATGGATTCGGTTTTATTTATATCAAAATTCTTTATCACGTACAGCAGCATTAATTTATTTATAAGCAGCAGTAGCAGCAGTGTGTTTCCTCGAAACTCGACTCAAATGTGCTTAAAAATGTATTTTTAGCTTTTGTACTGCATAATGTTATGGATTGCTATTATTATTATTAGAATTTTCTATAATGTTACGTCACATATTGCATGCATAAGTATTATCGGCAGGTTGGATTACTATTTTCAGCACACACACACACATACACACACAAAATAAAAATATAAAATAAGAAAAATTCATGCAAATAAAAAAAAGGTATTGCGAGTCATTAGCTACCCACACGTACAAGTTATTCTCGTTAGATAATCAACACCACACCATATACTACAGCACATTGGAATGGAATGCACAAAAAAATAGCTGCCATATATATTTGCGATTACACACTGAAAATTCTCCATACTAAATACATTTTTTTGTGTTACTTCTTTTTCTTCCATTTTGTACAAGGTAAAAAAAAGAAAGCATGCAATATGCATGACTTTTCAGGAAGAGTGTGGAATGGGCAAAAAAAAACGTCGTGTGGTGTATTATTGTAGCCCTTTGAAAATTCATAGACTCTTTAACTAACTCTCTCTCTCTCTTCTCATGGATTTCATACATATAAATTGATAATTCCCTTAAAAATCCATATGCATAATGTGTGGGGTACATGCATATGGAGAGAAAGTGAAATGTATACATTTTGTACTTAAAGACAGTCATCATAGCTGAAATAATAATAAAAATAAAAAGGAAAAGTTCACTAAAAAATAAGAAGTCGAAGAAGGAAGAAGAGGAAAAATAATATGTATATATTATTGAGCTCATAGATTTTTTTTGTCCTCCTCCTCCAAAGGCACGTTTCCATTTTTTATTCCATTTTTCATGAATGTTTTTTTTGCTACACAGCACTATGGCATGTATGTGTATGTGTAGTTGAGTTTAGTAGCAAGCAAAGTTGGTTGCTTCCGTTGGATGTTTCCTTTTCACTGCAGGGGACATGAAATAGATTTAATAATTCTTCCATATTTATTCATGTGTTTTGTCCTGAAATTCACTTGTAAAATAAAAAAAACTGTATAAATAATAATAATAATAATACCATGACATGCATTTGTACATACGTGTATGTGTACATTTTGTAGGTACTTGGATGGATGGATATTTACAGAGAAAAGAACGATTCCGCAAACGGAAAAATAATAATAATAATAAATGGAATAAAAAATGAAAAGAAAGTAAAAATTCGTCCTCGTCTTCTTCCACATTAAGTTGATTTCCGGAATGTATTAATATTGCTATATATTGCTACTTGTCTTCTTGCCTACTTATATTTTCATCTTCTTGTAGACGTTATTCCCAGATTTCCTTTTCTCTTTCTTTTTTTTTCGTTTTTTTTTCTTCTTCGCAGTAAAAATCATTACAAATTCTATAAACGAACTAATCTATAAGAAATAATGTGCACACGTGTGTCATCATGATCATCATTGCCATATATATAGTATTATTTTTAAAGCTTCCAAAGTAGCTAGAGCATCTTGATTTCTTTACTTGTACTTCAATTTCACTAACTCGACTAAAAAGCGTATTTACGGTAGCGGCTTTGAATTGTACTCGTTTTTTATACTAAACAGGCTTGTTATTACTATTATTATTATTATTATTATGCTTATTTTTTCTCGTGTTTCTTTCCAACAAGCATACATGGATGGATACACACTACACACACACACACACGCACTACACAGATCGGCTAATGCAAATGGATGAATAATGCTCACGCAGTCAAGTCAGCTTTAGGTAGGAGGAGAGGGTGGAGGAATTTTCAATGCATTGGTTATATTCATACAATGCATGTATCTATTTTAATCGCGGTTATATAGCGTATTCATCATCCAATTCTTTTGAATGCAAACATAACGCTGCTGCTATGCTGCTCTGGTGCAGAACAACCAAATAAAAGCTGAGCACAAGTTACATACCTAATACAAGTAGATAATAATTTTAATTATAGCGAAGTTATATAAAGATAGAGAGGTTAGTTCGTGCATCTGTTTTCCATGTTTGCCTACATTTTGTTTTGCACCTTTTTGCTATATGGTTTTGGCAGATAAAGAATTTCTACTTTGATTCCACACACTTTCCCCGTGCAAAAAAAGCTTAAGAGTAATACTTGATTTGATTGTACATATATATAGAAGCGGTGGTGATGGTGGTGGCAACTGACGATGATGGCAGTGTTGCTAGTGAAACAAGGAGAAAGTGTGTGAAAAGTCCTCCAAAAGTTCAAAAACCAGTTTTTGTGGAATATATAATAGGAGAAGAAAAAAAAATTATAAAGGAGAAAGTGAGAGAGAGAGGGGAAAAAACGGTTTTGTCAATGTTCAACTATTGATCGTTTTTTTTGTTCTCCTTCGATCCGAGTGGGAAGCCGTAATGGTAGCGGTAATAATGAATGCATTAACTTTAGCTCAAGGGTGTACATGATGTATGAGTTCATAATATAAAATGTCATATGTGTGTGTGTGTGTGTATGTGTGTCTGAAATATATTTCATTTTTTGAACTGAACTGTAAAGCGAAATCTATAAATCAGCAGATAATTTTACAAGCGAGAGTCCACTTAGCTGATTCATTAAACTTGCATTTGAAAGGAGAGAGCGTTAAATTTATACAAAATTTTAGAGCGAAGAAATAGAAAACCATATTATTATTAGTTTTAGTTTTCATGGCAAGCTCTCATATATGTATATGGTCTATTTAATTATTATCGTTTTCCATCCAATACAAAAAAAAACATAATAATAATAAAGTTTGCTTCCACGTATTATCTATATCTTTTCCTTTACGTTACCTCCATCAGGAAAAGAGAAAGAGAGAGAGAGAGAGAGAGAGAGAAAAAAAAAGTTTACCCAGAATGTTACAAGTTTATTTTTTGGTTAAAGTATGTATCTACTTTCCATGGTGAATCTGTTGTGTTTTGGTGAATAAGCCAACAATCATGCATGGTAGCGCTCTTCTTCTTTTTTTTTTATAGAAAAAAAATGACATAAAAAGCAATAATGCTCTTTCTCTCTCTCCCTCTCTCTGCTTCTTATATGTGTTTTGAACTATGAACTTAAAAAATAAAAACTTTCTATATTTTTCATTGATGGCAACTTGATATTTTGTATAGTGTGTGTGTATGTATGTGTATGTTGTTGTTGGTGGACTCATAATAAAAAGTTGAATCACTAAAAATTGTTATACTTATGTGGACGGGACTTTTTTTACCCTCAAAAACATTTTAAGCACATTACAGAATACAAATTTATTTTAGTTTGTGTGCTTGAATGATGAAAAATAAGAATAAAAACTTTTTTTTCCTTTCCTATCATTTCAAGTGAAACATTTTGCCCAAAAGTTTTGAAATAAAGCACTAGCATATCATGATCATCATGATCATCATCGTCATCATCATTTTTTTGAAAGCTTCTTCACGAGGTCAACGATTACGTAATATCAAATAATATGTGTGTACATTCATAATAATAATAATAATGTATGTATATATCTGTTTGCTAATATACAATTCCTCAGAAATAAAAAAGAAGGCCCGTCACAAACACCACGCAAAAAAGTGTCAACGGCAATACACCAACAACTACAACAACATATAGCGGCGGTGTAGCAGCAGCAGAAACAAACGACAAAAAAAAACCAGGATAGTGGACTCGATGCTCAATGAAGTATTTATTTTCTGAGGAAAAAAAAATAAACGTACTCATTTACTGTTGTTGTTGTTGATGATGTTATCAGCTATTATTATGAGCTAGTAGACTTTTCTCCAGACACTAAAAAAAGTTCAAAAAATCCCGATATAGGTACATGTTATGACTATATATATATATAAAATATATAAAAAATATAAAGTTGAATGAGTCAAAGACGTTCACATGTCAAATCTTTTTAGTCTTGTTTTCAGCTTCTTCGTCTTACAAATCCTTTTGAAAAAAAAGTCTGAGATTTTTCTTTTGTTGTAAAGCATAAGTATAAATGTAATAATGTGTGTACTCAGAACTACTCATCTCCTCTGGTTAGTCATGTCGTCGTTGTCGACGACGTCGTGAAATAAAAACTTTTGGTGAGCAATGCAAAATGGTAAACGACAACAGTATTCGTTTCATAATAATAATAATAATAATAAAAATATAATATGCATAAAAAGAAAAACATTTTTTTATACGTGATTCGTGATGAGAATATAGCAGTACAACTCTTTGCTTCCATCCATGTGCATGTACTTTTTAAGACTGCCTTGACTTTACTTGAGAGAGTGACAGATAATCTGCTCTCTAGCATTATGGCTTGGCTGAAATGTATATTCTCTGAATCCCCCAATTCTGCTGGCTACAAATAAGCCATAACGACTTGATACGCGCTGGCGTGGTGTGTATAAATGCGCTTGGTAATATTATATGTATGCTTGGCTCGTTTGCGTTTGCAATACAAAAAGAAATAGAAGTACTACAATCTCACCTTAGAACATTACTACACAAACTGTTTAAAGGTATTATCTTGTGTATGAATATTTAAATGCATCACGTATTTTGGTAGGACACATTATTACTATTATATATTTTGTGCTTCCAATCAATCATCAAATTAGATGTAAGACTCTCATATAATCATAATAATAATAATAATAATAATAGTACTGCGACATTTGTAGGAGAAAATCTTTTTTTTCTTCAAACATTCAAAAATGACCATGCTAACAATATAAGTAATCGTGTGGTCATGATGATGAGGACAAAGCTTTTAGGAATGTGATGATAAAGCACAATAAGACGTTTGCAACGAAGGGGCTATCAAATAGCCTTAAAAGTGTACGTGCGTTTTCCATTGACATTTAAGTTGGCGGGTTGGAAGTTCAGTCCTCATAAAATCAGTTTACTTCCCATTTTTTTGCATCTATTTAGAAACGACACAAAAAAAGTATGGAGTCTCCTAAATTTTTTTTTTTGTAAAATGTGCTTTTGCAAGTTTAATTATTACTGACTTAAGTATATATACATACATTTGTTTTCGCTCATTTTGTATTTGTTAATCTTTAAAAGCATATGAAATATATTTAGTTGGTTGTTGGTAATTGAGTATGATTTGTCCTGCTAAACTTACAAGAGTTTACTGTAAAAAAATATATAGTTTCCATGAAAAGTAATCACAAAATCAGATAAAAAATAATGCAAATGTCAACAGAGTAATTATTCCAGCTATGTATTTATGTATGTATACAATTGTCTAAATGAACAAGAAAATTGTAGCTTGGAATCATATAAATAATATACATATTTTGTAGAAAACTTTTTATGACATACGCATCCATCCACCGCTAAAAAAACAAGGTTATTAAAAAGTGATAATTGATAAGAAGTAAGCATTTCACAATAACATATAGCTTTTATCCCATTAAAACTAATAGTATCTTTTGGTATATATATTTTGGAATTTGATTAAATATTTTAGTAATTCAGCATATTGGACAGGAATGTATAGGTAGCAAAGGTATTTATGCTGTTGTGTGACAGCATAATGTCTACCTGACTGCCACACACTATATATTTGTATATTTTCAGGTTTTGTTACTAAAACTGCTAAAGTGGCGCAATCCTTTCATTTGAATCGTCACCATGAGAAAAGGAAAAAAATAAATAATATGAGTACCATAAAAATAAAAATGCTAATTTGGTTGAAAACAATGGAGCTTCTGTGGTGCACACACTCACAAAAAAAAACACACAGAGAGACACAATAATGAAGCAAGCCGCATTAAACATAAAAGCCACTTGGCTCACAATCCCAATCAGTCAGTTTAGTTCAAGCTTATTAGAATAATGTAGTAGTTCATAAAATTTTAATTAGCAGAAGAAATAATGAAGCAGCAGCAGTAGTGGTGGTAGCATACTAGACGCAGATGTTAATTTGTGTGTGTGTGTGTGTGTGTTTGTGTAGGTTGAATTGAATTCCATGTGAAAATTACAACATGATATGACATAACGTGTAATATATAAATTATTCCAGGATTTTCAGCGGAATTTGCTTTTGTTTTGAGAGATTATTTGTTTGCATCTTTTATCATTTTGTTTGAAAAAAAATTGTGTATAATAAACTGACGATAATTCAATGCATTGAATGGAAAGTTTTGGTTTGTCCAGACACACATAAAAAATACTGATTGCTAAGGTTTTGATATCTAGGGAAAAATCTATAAAAAAGGACTAATTAAAATAGTTCTTCAAATTGAATATTAATTTGTCATTTGAAGGTGGCAACAAAAAAAATGTGCAGATATGTACTATGATGTGATGCAAAGCATTTATGAAGGAATCATTCAAAAATATGCGACATGACATGTATAAAAAAATACAAATACACCATCAGCAGCAGCAACACAGTAATTTTGTCAAACCTTTTAAATATCCCCATGTTACAAAAAGTGTACACAGGCATATACTACGCATACCATTATTCCAGCGGAATTGAGAAAGAACACTTGTCAGAATAATTAAGTCCAATTAAATATTTATAAATTATTATTATTAAATTAATTCACCCAGTTTGACACGTGCTTTTCATTACCATACCGCAATTAATTTCCAATAACTCTACCGACACTTGTACCAGCCAACAATATACCAATGAAATGCTGATTATGAAACAGAGCGAGAGAGAGAGAGACCGCTGCCTTTGTAGCTGTTCAAATTGTATTGAGAGAACGATGATGAAAATGATGATGATGATAGGGAGAGAGGATTGAACTAGAACAATCAGATAATGTGATTTTCAATGAATAGGAAAAACGGAACTTGAATTGGTCTGTTGAACGAGAGAAAGAGAGAGAGAGAGAGAGAGAATATGTCATTTTGTTTCTGTTATTACCTGGATGGATTTATAAAGGCGGGCAACACAACTCCTTTTTGTTCCTACACTCTTCTTGGTTGTTGCCACATTTGTACTTTGGTAGTTTAATAGATTACCAAAAATTTAATACACAAAATGATGTTGACATGAAATGAGTTGCCAAGCAGTAAGCACTTGATGTGATATGAGTATAAAAAGGTGAGTTGTGATTGATTAGATTGGTTTTGAACACACAGGTTTTTAATCAATTGCAAACAATGGCACAAATTCATATTACCAAATCATAAATGTTTTCAAAACAATAAGTTTCAATTATTGTTTGTAATGCATACACATGTTTATTCTACTCACGTAATTAAAAAAAAATGTATGGTAAACATTTTCATCTTTCTCTGGATTTGTAGTAGTATTTACAGCAAAGCATAAACTCAAGTAGGCAATTTAACTAATGCGTATTATAACGGTACAAATTGCATTTGAATGGAAAACAACGACAACGCTCAAAGAGTATGAAATGAAACAACGTGATTCAACAAACGTTACAACTTTTTTTTTTTAATTTGGCAATTTAGTACGAGTTCCATCGATAAGCTTTCTCCCATTTGTGCTTGAGTAATTAAACGAGTAAAATTAATAATAAGAATGTCATTGCTCCAAAGTTTGTAGCTTACTATCCCTAATCGCTTTTCAATATATGTAGGTATGTACCTATCCAATAATAATGACACTTTTTACACACTGGAATGGCTGTATGGATAAACCATCAATCATCATAGCTATCTTTTATCGCTTGTGAAATGAGATAATAATATAATGTTTGAAAATCCTTAAATATTCTGTAAATCATTCCAACTTTCAGCATACAAAAACATGAAAGGTCACATATATTGATATTACTTTTCACTTTGGGGTAAAATCAAGGGAATTATGAGACAAAGCCGAATATATTTTTGTAGTATTGTGCTTTGTGCTAGTTTTATCTCACCTCACATTTTACCATTTGCTGACTTACATGCACGTGTAATAAATATATGTGCTACCACATAATGTTCAGTGGTAACTTATATATGAAAATGCAGGAGACCGCAAGCACAAAGCGATATATATCCCGCAACCTATCCGTAATATAGAGTACTTGGTAGGGAATTCAGTTTGGAAATTGGAAACCGTTCTCTGGTCTTTCCATTGAAATGCAGAAAAACAGAGACTTGAGAACAAAGACAAGTTTTGGTACGGTTGACTCCATGCTCGGATACATATAAAAGATGGCGTTAGATAGTTAAAACCAGGCTTCGTGTCGGTGGACAAGACCAAAAAATATTTCTAGCCGTAGATTTTGGATTGGTGAAGACTAAGGCAAAGCACATCACTGACTGGAAGGCATGGTTTGCATGCATGTTTAAAAATACATGCCCGAATTGCTGAAAAAAGTATTGTAACTAATATTTTTTTCATGAAATCGAAATAAAGCTGTAAGATCTGTAAATGCGTATCTATGAATGATTAAAATGATACGTCACTGCTATAGGATTAAAGTAAATACAATCAAGTTTCCTTCATAAGTCCCCTGGGGGATGAGATGGGGACCCCTGAAAATCATTAGGATTCTGAGTTATGATCTCAGGTATCTGTGTACCAAATGTGAAGACATTTGAGTACATCGTTCTGAAGATATCGTGCTCTCAGACGGACAGACAGCCAACCTCAATATTATAGCTCTTCAGCTACGTAACGACAACCTGATCATAATATCAACGACAGGCATTTATACACAAAATTGCACTTCTTTTCATTGCGGAGGACGTAGCTCAAACAAGGAAATCATTGACGTTGAGAAATAAATAGTAACCATTTTTCGATTCACTGTCAAACTGTCAACACTTTACTGGATTGTTGGATACACAAAAAAGACTAAAAAACTTGAGTCTCTAACCATTAATGGTTGTACAAATTTAAAAATACAATCTTTCATTTAATCAGAGTTAGTACAAAAAAAATCGTTGTTTGTGGGAAGGGAAGAAAATATCAAGATTTTACAAAAAGTGGTCACTCCACAGTCATGTACCCGTTGGTCATTAGCTGAAAAAATGGCAAAAGAAGAATCGCAGCAGAGAGCAAAAATTTTTGAGGGGACATTTAACCTAACTGTGGAGTTATTTGATTGTCTCATTTTGGATTTGCACGATACTGTTTTTCATCCCGGGGTTGGTAAGTAGATAATATAAGCAAGAATAATTAAAAACTGGGTATAATTATTTGCATGCAAAGTTATTTGTATTATTGTTACTGTGTTTTGTTTGATTTGCTTTTAGAGAGCATCTTCAGGCCTTTAAAAGCGTTTGCATGCTACCACGTCTTTTGTCAAAGAGCTTTCCTTTCAAGGGGAATCCCCGAGTGTACAATTGGAGAATGGGAAAGAAGACTGAAGGAGGTACTTCCCGTTACCTCACAAGAAAAATGAAGATGGAGAAATAGTTCGATTTTAATTGGATAATCTTTACTTGTATATACATTGATTACAATAAAGTATATCAATTTTTTAAAATTTAGTTTACATGAGTTTTAAACTTTAAATCCCGATTTAATTATTCGAATAGATTCTCTTTATCTGCATGGCAGACATTCCCACATTTAGGTTTAGAAAATTATCGATTTTGTATCAAGCAATAACTAATTGTATGTAGCAAGATGAAGTTTGCGTTGAATTATTATTGTATATTTCAAAGTAATTTAACTTATAAAAAATTATCAGAACTACGTATCCTAACAAAAACCTGCAATTCTAAACAAAAATCTGTGATTTTGTAACATATATCCTCACGTCAACTTTCCGCTACAAAACAAAATAGACGAGAAATCTCTCAAAAACAATACTAATAGAGTCATCAAAGTTTTTTTTAACCGAGTTTCTGAAAAGAACATGTTGCTATAGTTGATAGTATAGTCATATAATGCCCGAGAACATGTAATCTTAGCGCCTTCTCCAGACAAAATTGCAAAGTAAAGAGTAAACGTCATTTCATATAGTCGATGAAGTATTATCAATGGAAAACCAGGAAGTGTATCGTATGAATGAATGGATAGCGGTTAAGTTAAGTTATATTTCAGAAACCAATCATGAGACTGGGATTATAGTGAAGACGTACAACGTAGGAACTTGTGATTATGCTTTTAAATACTGAACTACTGAATAATTGATAATTGGCTAATCGTCGAATCGAATAGAAACTTATGAATATGGACGTTCGTGGACCCCGTGACGTTCAAACGATCGGAATGTTTTTGATCTTGTAGGGAAAACTACAAAAATAAATCACGATGAACATCACACTTACCTTCCAGTAAAGTATTTATTATGAGAATAATAATGATCATAAAATAGTACTACATGCAACATGGTTCACCATTATTTTAAAATGTTTATTTTATTACATTTCTGTATGAAGCAGTAAGCTATTCACTTAAAATCACTAATTAAAAATAATGTTCTAAACATTATATATAAGTATATATAATCAAATTTTTAATATACAAGTGTTGTTTTAAGAAAGTTATTATTAATTTTACTATTTTTATGTGTGTTAAAAATTGATTAGCGTTTGTTAATGTATGATTGAATTAAGTTCTAGATCTAAATGTTTCTGTACTTGAGTTTCAAGATAATAAAATTGTTCCTCTGACTATTGACACAAAACCCCTCTCTGTTACTTAATGTCTTTTAATATAAACAAAAATCAAATTAGTTTAGAATTTACACTAAAGGTTTAAGAAATTATAAATATATCTAGATATGAAAGTTCCTAAATAAATGTAAATAGAAATACTCTTTTTAAAGATTCTTATGGATAGGGAGTGGGTACAAAGTATATTCTCTGTTATTAGCACTACAAAGTACTTTAAGATTACCTAGAGTTACTTTTTAAGTACACTCCGACAAATTGAGACAAGTTTATTTTCTGCTGAAATAGTTCATGATTTGTTTTATTGCCGAAAGCCTAATTAGTACCCACCATCATCTGTCCAAAAGGGTCTAAGAGCTCAGTTGTTGTATGTTTTAACCCTATCTGTATAACAGTAATAATACAAAGAATAAAGGAATGTACATATATAAACATCAGTTGAATACTGAATACTGATTCAGTCCTTTGGTTTTGGCAGTTTGGCACAAGAGTTTTTTGTCCTGGTTCAACATTAAAAACATAAATCCAATTTCTTTTTACAAAACAATAATTCACTATAGTCATTAATAATTCTTTTGCACATTATAGCTGCCGATTTTGTTTATCATCAACAATCAATCTAATAAATTGTCACTTATCACTTTTAAGTAATACTTTTTGCGTTGCCTTTTAGTACTTACGTGAATGGAATTGTATTCATTTTAGTACTCGTATAGCAATAATAAAGCATATAGCTAACCATACAAATATATAAATTGGCGACATAACGATAAAATAATAATGGAGATTCTTCTGGATGTATGTATGTACCAAACTATAGCTGCTACATCATAAAAATATCATCATTTACAGTAAAAACAGTCTAGTAGAAGTCAGTTGTTAAAATATGGTCAGTTAGCAGTAATAATAAGTAAGAAGCCAGTCGTACAAAAGACTTAACTATGATTTGATTCCTCCTAATTAATATTTTTACATCAAGATATGGTAAAAAATATTGTTATTACTCTAATTGTAATTATTGTAAGTTGAGAGCTTGTTTAGTATGAAAATGGAAAAGGATGTAAATTCTCATGTAGATTTGATTAAGTTAGACGAACTGCCATAAGACAGGCAAACACTGTCATAACCATTTTACTCTTAACCTCAGCAATGTCTTCAGGCAAGGCATAAACTCGAGCTCCAATTTTTCTTGCCATTGACACTGCATACTTGGCATTAGCTAGATTATCCTGAAATTCAATATTAATAAAAATTGAAGATGTTGATATACCATTCATAGCCCATTTTATTTCTGAAATTGGAGAAACACAATTTATGGTTTGATAATAAACTCTAATTACCTCCGATGTACCGCTGTCTTTAACAACTTCATAGTTAATCACTCCAGGTTTAATTGAATCGATTAGATCAATCAGCACTCGACCATCAGCAATACTTGAATCTTGAAAGTTCCTGATTCTAGACTTCTTATCTGCCGATTCTAGCTTTGTATTTGTCCACAGAATGATTTCCTTTTCTAACATAGGGTCACCGCTGTTCGTCAGCTGAGTTAGCAGAGACAGTGTGTAAGCCCTCATTAGCTGCCAAAGAAGTGCTGTGCATTGGCAATAAACATGCATTACTTAGATGCGTCATAAATCTTATAAATAATTCAGCAATTAATATAAATTGCAAAGTTTACCCATAGTAAGTGTAGGGTTTCCATCGGAAATGTCTTGACCCGCAATACCAACCAGAGAGAATTTAAGTTGCTTGCCCAACTCCACTGCGTAGTTGCAATTCTCCAACTTTTCCATGAACTTCCGCAGTTTGGAGAAACGTCTGATAAATGTTCAAAGATTACATTTAAATGGTGATTTTTTGTGAGTCATTTGGATGTTTAAGAAGTACATAAAAATAAATAACTACTTACTTGTGAACCCGATTCCAATCCACAATTCCAGGTTTAATAATATCGTACAATTGAAATATGACCAGTCCATCGGCTAAGTCAGAATATAACCAGTTAACATGAGACGCGCCTCCCAATCCCTGAAAAGAAAATGCGACCACATAAGAAAAATGAAAGTTTCAAATGATAATAGTATTAGAATTTTATTCTTACTAGAAGACTTACAGATCTATCTGTCATCGGGAGTATACTATTAATCCAGTTGCGATAAGCTACGATAAATAATTAAATTAGAATAATTAAATTGCCAAGTATAAAGCAGAAAAGTTAAAATGGCATCAGAATGAATGAATCATGCAGGTCATTTACTTTTCTCTTCACGTGTTTCCTCCATGTTTTCCAAAATCTGACTAAGTTCAGCACTATCAGGCTTGTCTAAGCCGGGATAGTTATTGAACAAGTTGGCGACGAAAGCTAAGTTTAACTTGTGAACGCCCTTTACAATATCCTGGGGAGTAACGAAAGATCGGCACCCTAATTTTTCAGCTTCCTTAAGCATCAGCTCAGCCCGAATAAGCGGATCGCGTTCCTAAAATTTGTTTTAGATATTCTAATTAGGATGAACCAACAAACCGGTAACACTCCTCAGATTCAAAATACAGTTATCACTCTTTGGTACTCACGTAAAACGCTTCTTTCATGGAGACACCGGAATCCTCGGGAGCAATTTCGCCCAACAGATGAATATAAATTTCTGAATCTTGAATATCAGAGCTGAAATTTGCGCATTTTCTGTTACTTTGAGCTCGATTCAGATGAAAGTTCACCCAGCGTAAAAGTATTGCTTCTGGTGGCAATTTAATCAGATCCTCAATTTTTTCTCCATCCTGCAGTAAATTGGCGAGGCCTGGACAATGTTCCAAAGTAATCTGACTAAATAATCCAATCTAAAAAAAATTACCAGTTAGGAGTTGCACCAACATTATTTTCAACAGAAGAGCAACAAATGAAGAATATTATAATTATAACGGTACTCACTTCCACAGAGCTACAGAAATGAGGAATTGACTGGGCATGAATTACTTGGGCAGTATGCTCGCAGTCAAAAACAAATAAGAACAGATGGCTTACCCTTTCAAAGTCCCTATAGCTCAACTTGTTCGGTACTTGTTTAGCACCAAGAACATCTTCTACCAGCCTCCGAATTTTCCAACCTGGAAGTTTGTGTCCGATTATACCCAAAGCGTCCGGAAGCTCTCCGTAATCAATGTTGCCACTGCCACCTTTATCAATCTAAAAATTGAAAATATACTCAGTTTGTATCTTATTACAAATTTAAAAAATGCAATTCTGATATGAGATTTACGATCCTGAAAACTTACAGCATCAAATGCATCTTTAGCCTCCTTCTTTTCCTCTGCACCCAAAGATTGCACAATACTTTTCCCGTTCATAGCCATGGTCAGATGAAATTGAATTATCTTCACTCCACGTCACCTCTTTCGATAATTTTGATTAAATATCTTTATAGCTGATTTGATTCCACTACTGCTTACGTTTTTCTAATATTTTAGTTTCCAATCACAAACAAGCCGGTACACAGTTCACCCACAATACTTAAAGTAATAAAACAAACATAAAAACCAATTAACCAACAGTAAATCATATATTTAATGTGCAATCTTCAATTTCAATGCCAAACCGAAGACACACAATAATAAAACGGACCTTGGACTTTAAAAAAAATTGTGAAACTTAAGGCAATCTTAACAAATCAATGAAAACTAACAAATTGGCACGTAACCAACTAGCACTACAACAGAAAAAGCTACCACTACAAAATTGTTCTTTTGAATTTACCAATCAAATAAGATTCAGCAATTGTCAGCTCACATTCTTTAACATTTTATCGATCGGATTAGAGCTGCTTATTAAATTCTATTCGTTTGCAAATTTTTAATAAAAATCATTCTGCTCAGCAGCAGATATTCAAGATTCAATTCACAGAGCGGATCTCTCAGATGTGCCAGCAACATGTGCTGTAGTAATGTTCTCTCTCTCTCTCTCTCTCAACAATTTACAAACGAATCTAAAAAGTAAAAAAAAGTCTACTAATTCTAATCCCCAATCTCCTCCTCTTCTTCTTCTATAAATGGAATTGCCAAAATATATTATTACCTCAGACGACGACAGTCGGTCACTTTTTTGTATATACTATTTTTTGTGCATAAAACAGAGAAGAGGTGTGATATAGTAAAGAGCACGTAAAAAAGATAATACCTTATTTTATACAGGGAGAGATGAGATGTGACGATATTGTATGCAAACCAACAGCAGTAGCATAGTAATACAGAGAAGAGAGAGAGAGATGTTGTTATAATAATAATACGTATGCTGTGATGCAGTAAAAAAAAGAAATGGAGAACAACCGACTTACAAAAAAAAAGTCACAGCAGCAGCAGCAACCAGACAGCCAGCAGCGGATGTCTCTCTCGCACACTCGCAGGCAGCAGCCGAGCAACGAGTCAACTTCTGTTCAGAGTCTCAGAGAGCTGTTCAGTCAGTCCTATTCTTCTACGCTGCTTGTTCTTCTACTTAACAAACACAAACTTTAATCCTTTACTCATCCCCATCATATATGTACAAAAAAGGTATGCAACAATATATACCTAATAGGCTGCCTAATGGGTATATATATATTTAAGAAATACTTGGCAAAAAAACCATCTCTCTCTTCTCTTCTCTCGTTTTTTTTCAAGATCTCATGTGTGTGAGTGAACCGCCCAGCACCCGTGCATCAAATCAAATCATGTAGCCATGTAGGGTGAATTATCTTATACTTCTTATTCTAGTATGTTTGCTTTCCATTTCAAACTATATGGTTTTTATTTATCAAAATTATGAATTATGTATATCGAACTGTCAAAATAATGATGCGTGCGTAGTCGTCGTTAAAAAAATACTATAAATGCGGATACGACACCATTTGTGTCATCGTTTTTATCGTTTACCATCACAAAAATTTGACTTGGCTACATATACATAAATATCCTGCCAAAAGAGCGCAGTGTCAGATCATATTAAGTTCCCTTGTTCGTTACAGGTATTCCTCTTCAGCAGAAGAACGTACATGTTTGCATGTAATAATATGGTCACCACCAAACCACCATGCACCACCCGTCCATATGAATAATGATAAAAATCAACAAATTAGTTACATACAATGATAATACAATGTACACAAGTATATTGCAATGTTGTCTACACAAAAAGTTGTTTTTGTTGTCTGTTGACAATTGTGCATCAAACGGCCGAAGAAACAGGAATATTTAGCTGATACCCTACACAGTCTTATAGCTTACCAATGGTAAGTTACCATACTGGACACACTTTAAAAAAAAAAAATCTGTGATGTTCATTGTGCATTTTTCAGTATGCCTTTGCACCTGTAGTAGCTAGTAGGTACTATTAAAACTATTCGCTTCAACCGAATATTATTATGTTGTATGTGTGGCAGAATTGTGGACCGTGTGTCTGGTCCATGCGTGACACATTAGATCTCACTAAAACGTAAATGAATTAAGAGCTGAAAACATTGGTACATGGGGATAATATCTCAAACACACGAATGTAATAATGACATCAGAATTAAAAATTCGGTAGTCGTCTTTAGTAATATGTGAACAAGGTTTTATCCTTGGTAATTGGTTCATCATTATTACCATTACCTATGTATTTTTGGAGGAGGATATAATGATGAATAATGAGTCATGATTTTTAAGATTTTATACGGCTTCTTCTTCGTAGTCTAGTTTTATGTATGGCCTCGCAATTGATTAATTAATGAATTAGATAGTTTGGACCGCTAAATTGGAATCTATTTTTTTTTGGACCATACTTTATAATTTATGCCAAAGATTTATAGAAAAACGGGATGTACATCTATGGCATGTTATATTATTCCTTCTTCCCTGCATGTATTTATGGCACAGCATACTATTTATGCACTTAAGTTAAATGATAAATTACACATGCCATGACAATGTGTTAGTTTTTCCATATGCATATGAAACATCAAAGATTTCAGTGCTAAACTAACGTTACTTTTATGTGCATGCAATGTAAAAAAGGGCATGTAATGTAAAGCTTCGGTTGAAGAAATGCTTAAATCTCTTGTTTGAGTTGATAATAATAGTAATATGGTCACCAGAAACATAGTCAGTATTAACATTGAATAAATGTATTGATCTCAGAATTGAATGCAACTAATTAATGATAATGCCTTTAAAAGTCAATTGGAATGGTGTTGTGGTGGCCCCTCGGTGTACTTCTGTACTAAGTTTGATAAAAGATTACTTATTGTGAAGCATTTCGTCGTCCCCGCAACGAAAGCAGCCCAAATCATTTCAACCAAACCAGCTAAGCCATTTTGGCTTCACTTAGTGATCAGCTAAGCCACTTTGGCTTTTACTTAGTGATCAGCTAACCCAGTTCTCCGCGAGGCTCACG
>JAHZNC010006379.1:0-11659 GCA_027744095.1 Zhuqinia jingwanae
GTCATGACAAAGCACCTCCAGGATTCGAAGATAATCGTGGTGTTGGCAGCAGTGGGTCTTCCATGATGGATCCATTTAGGGCTCCTACTAATAACTTTGGTTCGGACGTTGGTGCTAAGGACAACAGTGAACACCAACAAACGTCGAAACTTGGCCAATCGACCAAGCTTTCATCCCTCGAAAAAGAAGATAATGATTCTGTTTCCAAGCCATTCAATCGTGCACCAGGATATAACCGTAAACATAAACATAAAGCATCATCAAACATTCAGAAGAAGAATTTCTGTTTGATTTTGGGACAGACTGACAAGTATGAACACTTAATAATACAACAAATATTCAGTATAATTTTTATGGAAATTTCATGTAATAAAATCTATCTTTTGTTTACTCAGTACTTGGTCACCGATAGCGCCATGTTCTGGTGACAATTTCTGGCCCACAGGTTTCTCTTCATTAACATCTCAAAATGTCGCCAATTCATGTCTTAACCAACTCGATGACTCATCGAAAACTACTTCAAATGTGAACTTGAGCACAGAGGCATGGCCAGCAGACTCGGTTATAGAGTTTGAGCCCGGTAAACCCTGGAAGGGTACTCAGATGATGAAATCTGTCGATGACGATTCTACGCTTACACCTGGCTCCGTAAGTTTGGATTTTTTCTTCTCATTCTGACATCGGTTTCTTCACTTTATGCTTATAAAGTGGACCGTTTCATAATTCATGTAACACAAATTTTATTTCATCCGACTCCTTGATTTCGCCACTTGTAAATCTGCAGTCTTCTTCAAACCCATGGAGTTTCACTCCAACATCATCCGGCTCAACTAGCATTGACAAGTATGTTGATAATATTATGTTTAAACATTTTCAAATAATTGATGCAACAGGATTTCTAATTTCTATTGTCATACTTTTTGTTAGAATTAGCTCGTTGGCGAAATCCGATAATAAGAAGGATGATTTGGGAGTACGTGACCTTTGGGATTACAATAATCCGGCTGGATGTGCTCCAGTTTATCGCCCACAACCAAGCTTGCCAAAGAATAACCCTGAATCAACCTGGTTGGTTGCTGCCGCAAGAGATAATAACAATTTGGGGACAAACTCAAGTTCATTAGACTCTTTGAGAAATAATTCCACAAGCTCCAAAGGGGATCCTGGCCCGGGAGATCACCGCTGGTTGATCTTGAGAAATCTGACAACCCAAATTGACATGCATATAATAAAGATATTGTGCTCTCAGTATGGGCCACTGTTGAAATTTGATTTTTACAAACGAGGCGTAGTTATGGTCAAGTATTCTACAAGTGAAGAAGCAAAAAATGTACGTTTCACATCATTTCAACATCCGTACTAACAACGAAGATGTATGAGGGGTAAAAATTAATTTATCAACGAAAATTTTACTCTCTATAGGCTCAACGTGCTTGGAACAATTACCGGATGGGAAACACAACCATCGTGGCTGAAACTAGATAAGATGGTGAAGGTTTCACCTTTGCCAACAACTCTCTGCCTTTCAACTTTAGACCCAAAAAAATTAAATTTTAGTTGGACGACCCTTTCTGATGTTAATTAAGGGGTCTTTATTCTTTAGCTCACTAATTCAAAGTTAACAAATTTTTAAAATATAAATAATCCAACTAGATCATTTACAATGATTATTTGTTAAATGATCATTGTAAATGATCTAGTTGGAGCTTGTACATAAGAGTCATGAAATATACAATAATATTGTATCTAAATACTAAGACGCAGTAATCTATGTACAAAAAACATACAATCTTGATTACTGTGTAGTATACAAAAGGTTTTCGATGGCAAATATAACCCATCCGGATGATCCATCATATCATGGATGGAACTGAAAATGATGATCAATTAAAAGTCATTACATAATATAATATTATTATTAATACTATATGTCGATATATTTTATATGACCGTACCACTATTAGAGAAGTAATGGTGAATATTATTTTATTATTAAAATGAAACATGACTATATTTTAGTTGTAAAACAAAACATTATTACGTGTATTAAGTGATGAAGTTGGTTGATGACCTCGATACAATGATTATTCCCGTCAATAATTATGATAATTTATTTTAAGTATTAAATATTGCAATACTTTTACTCTAGTTGTCTAGTTACTTCACTTCTAAGAATGATTTTAATACTATTTTAATACACAGGCTGTAATTAGCAATAAGATTTTCCTTTTTTTTAAAATAAGGTTCTTTCTGCTAAAAAAAAGCTCCGTTAAGCTAAATTAATATTATAGTAAGCTGTGTAAAAAGGCTTTATGTAATGTGTCTTCAAAAACATTTTTTATCTTATTTTTCTAAGTGTGTAAATTTACTTGTAACCTCGTCGGTATAATATTTGATGTATATAATTATAATAATCTAATTATTCTATCCCTGTGCTGTTTCTAATTAGGCCAGTGCATTTATGTGCTATCTCCTCGTGTCCCTTTACTGTACCATTTGTATGTTATTTTCACACAAAAAAATCATTTCATTATACAGTATAGAAATATAGCTCGTCAATTTAAATTTGTAATAATAAAAAAGTAGGAGCTTGAGTGAAAAATATGCGTGATCTTCACTTCAAAATAAATAGACTATCTATTCATAAGAATGTTCTTTTACGAAAAGTTTGATAGCTACAACACCACACGTCTTGGTATTATGTGGTCATTCCATGGCAAATAGCAATCTTTATATAATTATATGACCACCAGTTAGGGATTTATGGATTATAACCCAATTTCGTCCTTCGCCAGCCATAACCCCACCTTCCCAGCTTTGTTTGTCAACAAGTGCATTAGTAAAATATGTGTGCCTCCTCCTTTTAAACATAGCTGTTATTTGTATATGTAAGCGTAAAACTTAAAGAGCTCTTAGAGAATTCAGTTAACCTCCTTAGCACTTATGGAACATGTTGTTCACCATCATTTAAGGCATATCAACTGCAATTGTTTTTCTGAATTTGACTCATCCTTTTCATAATATCGAAATATGAGGATGTGCAGTGTGTAGCCTAATACATGCATGCTAAATTGCTAATGATACCGCCCGACCAACCCAAGCTGTTTACTTCAAAGGTTTGTCTTTGTTCACATAGCTTGTATGTATAGTGTTATGGAATTCCTTTCCTTCAAGCCATCTCTTCTGTCTATCTGCGAAAAGAAGGGAGGTTTGGGGCTCGGTGCTACGCTTTCTATGTTTTTTTGCAAAAAAAAGACTACATGTAGAAGTGGATTTAAATTTTCTACTTTGTCAGTTTTATTGTTGTTGTATAAATACGATAAATGGGGATTTTGTAGACCGATATTTTGAAATAAAAACATTTCTGAAAAAATCAAAACTCAAACATTTTAAAAATAGAGAATGTACTAAGCATATGTATAAATAACGCAAGGTTAATTCAGGATTTTTAAATTAATATTTCAGAGAACTCTAAAATCTTAAATTCTTAGGTATCTACAATTACCATTAACTTTCTAAAACTTTCTAACCGCGTTTAAAGTCACTGATATTTGATGAGTGGTTTATCTTGACAGCACAGGTGATTTTCAAACTTTTTGGTATCAATGGAGGGGGAGCAGGAAGTTACGATGCTTTCTTCTACGTTGACAAATCATGTTGACCAGGGTTGTAATGAAGGTCCAAATAATGGATGTGGCATTCCAAAGAGATCGGGACTTGAAGGGGGCACAAGTTCAAGGGAGAGCAGTAAACCAATCGAGCAGCATAAGAGTATGCGTGACGCTCTCTGTAGTCTAGAAGGATGGGGTGTCGTAAGCAAAACTCAACTAATCTCACACTTTGTTGTATGTGTGTACAAAATGTATGTAAAAATGTAATGTTGAAAATTTCCACGATATCTTTCGAATAGCAACATGTTAACCAAAACTCTAGCTGGTTGATTCCTAGTTCTCCAGAACCAACACCTCCACCCGCTCCTCGCATGTCAAGGACGTCAAGTACATCCAGGGAGTATATTCCGGCATCAAATTTTGGTAATGTATTTAGATTATGGCAATATCTCTTTCGCAAATTAACACTGCAACCTATTGCGTATTGTTTTTGCTGGTTCAGGTGGTACCTGGGGCGACTATGATGGCACTCCAGACCTCCCAAATACATCTACAGAAGCAATTGCAACCGCAAACATTCCAGCAGTTAACAATAATTCTGGAGGTCAAAGTGGACAAAGGCAACGGAAAATGAACAATGGGCCACAACAAGCACCATACAATACAGGAGTTGAAATATGGAATTCTGTGTCAAGTAAATTAAATCTTAACCATGTCTCATGTCAATTCAAAAACCTTATGTTTATTAAGTGAGTATTAACCTTACATCATACGAGGTTTTATTTTTTACCAGAACAAAATGGGAGTAATAGTCGGCGCGTAGATGGTGTTGGAAATGGGCTCACTGGTCAAGTCAGTGTTGGAGAAGGAGATCACCACAGAGTGGATTTCGTAGGCAATGGAAACAGCCCAATTAAATGTGCTCGGGATGACCGAAACTCGAATCAGTTGAATTATGTACGTGTGGATGCATATCCAGGAATGTGGAACAACCCACAGCAACCACCTCAACAGTCACAGTGGGGTGGCCATCCTGGTTCTGGCAGTATCAGTGGAAATATTACCGGTGGAAGTGGCTGGGATGATGCATCTCTACCTATACCGCTACTCGCTCCACTTTATTCACCCTCGAGTAGCACTCTGAGATTCCAACAGCAAGTACAACAAACTCCAATGAAAACGGTTGGCCATGGATTAACCGGGTAATGATTTGTCAAGTAAAAAAGTCCTAATTCCAAACGCGTATGCATATATTTAATTTTAATACCGGATCATCATCTGTTTATTTCCTCAGTGGTGGTGGTTGCCAAGGACCTGAAAACGTTTTTAACTCGGCTGGAGGAAGTGATGGATGGAACTATGATCATAGTAAAGCTCCCGGTTCATGGGAAGAACCACAATTGCCTCAAAATGACTCTTGGAATAAGCCAAAGACCCCTACGAGTCCTAATTCAGGATGGGTCGATGAAAGTATCTTTGTTCTTCCCAACATGGTAGTTTCGGTATGTATTTACACCGAAATTTTTTTATTTGTTATGCGTTGAGTGAATTGCTGTTTAGTGCTCATAACTCAACACTAATCTACAATGAATATGCAGTTAATCTGTTACTGAATGTGTGCTTGTCTTTGGTCGTTATGTGTGTTTTAGCTTAGGTTTGAGCAAAATACGTTTTTTGAACCTTTATCCATATGATACATGTTTAAAATGTTTTGTATTATTTGGTTTTCCCATAATTGTTAAAAGCGTATTTGAAATGTGTTTTCCTCAAGCCTGTGTTTGGCGGCTTTTCATGGGCCATGCCCGATCGCGAATTGTAAGAAAATTTAAACTGGTTACTTTTTGATGACCACAGGAGGAAGAGTTGGAACAGTTGAATTTCCGATTCAGCAATATTAATCTCAATGACGTGATGGTTCAAGTGGGTAGTCAACTGTCGGGAGCTTCTGGTGTGGGCGTTGGGGGTGGCAGACGGCCAATGGATGGACCTTGGGGAAGTTCCCTTGATAATAGAGAAATCGGACCTCAAGGAAGAGGACCACCTGGCCTCACTGATGATCATTTTGAGTTGGCACTTGATCCCAGTAGACAAACGGGAATGAAGCCACCACTACCTCAGTCAATAGGTGGTTTCTTTCCAAACTCAATCGAATTTTCCGATCTTAATAATATTATGTCTAATAACCATCAGCAATTCAATCTGGTAAATGAATTACGATTGAAAAACGAATTATGCAATCATATCGGGTGTCGATTAATATCTCGTACGGTTAATTATTAACTTTTATTTAAATATTCTTCAGCAGGGCCGTGTGCAGACTAGCTACGCGATGTCTCCTGCGCAGTTGCTCTCACTCGCACAGGAAATACGTATGGGAGTCGAAGCTGGTTATTTGAACTCGCAATTTTTGAGTCGTCCCTTGACACAACAAAGTTATTACTTGATTAATCAGTTGCTCCAACAGATTAAATTTTTCCTGCGCTTAACTCAAGCGCAAAGTCGAATTGCTGCACAACTCGATGAAAGTAGGCAGGTGATGGTTTTGTTAAATGTACGTGAAAATTCATTTAAATTAATCTAATCGGTTTAGCTTACGTAGGTATTAAAACCTTGAGTCAATGATGTTGTACTAAATGGGGTTTCCTCAATAATAGAATCAAGTCGCGGCACATCAAGCTATTCATGCTATACAACAACAGAAACAACAGCAGCAACATCATTCGTTTCCTGGAACTAGCGGTGGTGGTCCAGGAAATGCATCCAATAATATCTTTAACAGACCACCTCCAGGTTTCGGAGATAATCATGATGTTGGCAGCAGTCGGGCTTTCGTTATTATGGACCTAGCCATGGCTCTTTCTAACTATGATTTAGAGGATATCCCACACCATGCGTCAAAACTTGGACAATGGACCACCCAGCTTCCTTCCCACAAAACGGAAGATAATAATCCAGCTTCTGATGCATTAAGGGGTGAACCAACACAGCAGGTTACTTTGGGATCGACTGACAAGTATGCAGACTTAATGTGACAAATATCAGTATAATTTGGTATGGAAATTTTCTGTAGCCGTATTTTATCTTTTGTTTGCTCAGTATTTGGTCATCTGTAGTACTACGTTCTGGAGACGATGGCTGGCCCACAGATCGCTCCTTATCAACAGCTCAAAGCGTCGACAATTCATCTTTTAAGCAACCTCATGACTCATCGAAAGCTAGTTCAAGTGTGAGTACGAATGCAGAGGCATTGCCATCAGGTTTGGTCCCAGAGATTCAGCCCGGAAAACCAACGTGATGCGAACTTTGTGATCACGAGCCATTATTTTTCTATGCTTTTTTGTATCATGTAACACGATAAAGTGAGTGCGGAAATATGTGACATTTGTTCGGATTAAATGTTTAAATAAACTGGCTAAATTTAAAGCATGAACCCTGAAAGGACACAGGAAAATAGTATAAATAAATAAATGACAGAGATATATAATATATGGTTTACAAATACAATAGTGAATAGGTACATATACATAATGTAGCTTGGATCACTTGGTCACAGGATCCTTTACGGGTGGAGCTACAAGAGTTCGTTGGGTTGGGGGAATACTTGTGTAAGAATTCAAGCCACGCATCACATCAAATCCAAGTGGATAAAATGGATAAGAATCAAATGGATGACCATGGACCATGATGTGTCTCTCCTCTCCCTCCTTTGTCTCCACTACAACTTAACTTGTTGTACAATAAGCATGTTGGCAAGACACCTTATCTTCAGCGAGTTTCTCTTTAAGGTCATACACATGTCTTGGTGGATGCTTGAACATGCATATGCATGTGTGCGTAGCTACCTACTACTTCACTCAAATGAGCATGGATTATGAATACCTACCCATCATCATATTCGTAGTAGACAAATCATACTTATGACTTGTCCAGCCCTTTGCTGAATGTGTCGTTGTCCGAAAGATCCCTTCACCGGAATTTGATAGCATTGCCAGAGAACCTAATTTCCACTTGCCATACATATATAACAACAAACATAAGATCTTATGTCAGGTTAGGCTAATATCCAACAATGAGAATTTTTTCACTGACAAGTCCATATTCCCTATGGGAAAAATCATTTTCGCATAAAAATTCCGGCACCCAGTTCTTTGGGCAACAGGCGTATATCCGTCAAACGGCGATCCGGCCGGATTTAATATATTTATTGCTTCATGCATCATAAATAAACAATCCAATTTCAAAATATTTTACAGTGCCGAAAATGTTTTAATGTTTGAACATGTGCCTACTCAATACTGACTGAGTTGTGCACATTTCTGTCTGTCTGTCTACCACCACGTTTCTTAAATATACTGCAGCTATACTACTGGCATAATATGTTTGTCATATTGATTTCATTATGTTTTAATGAAGCTGAAATCTCAATGCACTTGGTTATTTCGTCCCTCTAGATCGTTGCATTACTTATAAATATGTATTTTTTCAATTGTGAAAAGTGAAAAGAATTTGCCTTTCGCACTCCGCCCCGTGAAATTTACTGCATGCTTTGCCAAAGAAACAATTCAGGCAATCCAAATCTAACCATGATTCCCAACGGAAGTGTTCCATTCCATTCAAATACAATAATCGAATTAAAAATATTGTAAACACTGTTGCAAACTGCAATTAGTAGAACGTAGCTATTTATGTATATCCAGAAAAACTATCGCTGAAGTCCAAGGTTCATGTTAATATGGTATCAGACCGTTTTTGAAAACAGTAAAAGAAAAAAGAACGTTTGATTTGGGTTGTTTTCTCCTGGGATTAAAAATTATTAATTACGCGTGGAGACAGGTATTGGAAGAGCTTCTGAAAAAGCAAAAACCCTGAAGGAATATCCTGAAAATTGTAGCTAGTAGCTAGCAATGAAGACTGTGCGTTTTTTATAGGGACAGCGTTTTCTTTCGGTGTCTGGAATGTAGTCGGAAAGTAGCACTGGGTAGAAAGAAGACAACGCTGAAGGAGCTCTTACTGGTGAAAGCAAGAGATGCTTCACAATAAAATTGACCATGCGAGTATCAAAAATATATTATGCGAAAGGGTTTGCAGGGGGTCCTCAGGTTACGCACGTTGAACAAGCACCGGGTAAGGTAAAAGCATGATGACAGGGAGGACGGGTCATTTGTAACACCCGATATCAAAGGACGAGAAATTGCAATACAAGTACGTGTGCGTCAAGTGGACCTAGGGTAGCCTCGTAAACATCACAGCTTGCAATTAAATCAAGTTTACCAAATACGGTATCGTCCCTAATAGCAAATCATGCATGTTAATGTCATGCCGTGATCTATCGGACAAATATCTAGATAAGGTCTTTATGCACCAACAATATAATGTCAAGTTGGAAAGGGTATTGGAGCATTGTTTGCCGTTTGGCGTTGAAGGAATGAAACCACACGAGGTGGAGCTATCGATATCATGCGAGTTCAGCTTTTGTCATTTTGTTATTTGCGAAAATATTAAAATACAGTCCAAATTAACTCTAGAAAGTAGAACCCTGTATAATTTTGAGCAAAAGCACCCGTGAGCAAATATTGTATGCAATGAATTGTGTGTGTTGGTGAAAGGAAAGACTCAACCCGAAATGGTTACAATATCAGTGCAAATCAATGGTGCCACTTTCTCCCAGGGAAAGAACAAAAATTAAAAAATACGCTGCTCCACCATGATAGTTTTTGATGAGGGATGCAAAATGCAAATTACAAAATGGGCCATCGTCAAAATGTCAAATACCGGCTTGTTTTTGCCAGAGCCCTTTTCAGCGACCTGTTTAGCATAGTTTTCCAAGCCTACTTACTACCAGTCCTTCCTTCCTTATACACTTTTCCACAATGTAATCCTAGCGCTTGTCAATATATACCTACCACGACACTAACTCTCCCAGAGAGATTACAGATTCAAACTATTCAAAGTACCTACAACAACAACAACAACAACAACACACTAGCACTCCGGGCGCAGTAGTACTACCCACCATTGCATTCCATTTCTCTCTCCTTTTTCATAAGGCAGTCAGGGCAATGTAACATTTCTCTTATTGGGATCCCAATAATATCTTTCACGTATCATAATACCAACAATACATACACGCAATGTGCACTACACAACAATACTTTAAGAATGTCCCTTTGTTCCATCATATAGGTTAATACCTCATCATCATCATATTATCATCATCATGTAGGATTTGTACAGTGTACAATTGTACATTATGGTATAGTGGTGGTGGTGGCGGCGTTGTTATATTATGTGAAGGGTAGAAGGCAGCAGCATGAGCACATATCAATCATATCAAGTACACAGGCAAGTAGGTACATGTACAATGTGTGGTGGTGGTGGTGGTGGTGGTGGTGGTGGTAGGTGAGATTGAAGCACATTGGAGGAGACTACTAGTACTAGTAGTGGCAGCAGCACGTTATCAATAGAGCAGACAGAAAAGTACGTCACATTATTACACTTTTTCATTCCTTTTAGCATATATACAACTGTCTTGTGCTCTGTTCTATGTGTTTGGTTGTTATCATATGAAAGCACAGAGTGGTATGTTTCTTATGTATTTGGAAGCATTAGGAGAGAAGAGAGCACTGTTGAGTGAGTGAGGGAGCGAGAAAGGAAGTAAGTGTGTGAGAGTGAGTGAGTGAGCCAAGTCTGTGTTTGGTGCCGCTGCAAAAGAGCCTGAGCGACTCACTCTTCGGAGAGCATTGAATCATTCACACTGTCTCAGAGAGAGCACACACAGCTCCCACCTTCACAACAGAGAAAAAAAGAGAGAGCAGAATATATTTCAAAAAAAAAAATTATTTATTTATTTTTATTTATTTTTTGCATCTTTTCGTGAAATCTTGACACTTGACCTATTTCTCAGTTACAGAGTTGCCTGTGCTGCGCTCTTTAAAATTTGGTAAAGTGTGCACGGGAAAATCGTGGTGTGAGTAGTTCCTTGGAAAGCGAGGACGAGAAATATTTCAGAAGTAGTGGAACGTGTGTGCTACAATAGTGAAAAGGAGACTTTTACACTTCCAGTTTAACATAGTATATTATTGACAGTTAACTTGTATCAAAAAGTGCGTGGTGGTGACCCCAATCCAGACAATCTAGTTAATCCCTCTCTGGTGATATATCAAGTTGTCCATGAGCAAGTGCGAGCCACTGGGTTTGTGTAAGTGTCATAAAAGCATTTTCCCTTTCCTTTCTCTACTATTTTTTTGCATGCAAACACGCAGGTTGGCTCAAGAGGAGCCGGTGCAACAAAAAAGTGTAAAAGAGTCTCATATTGTGCATATATTATTCACATGCTTTTTTGAGGCCATATAGCAGTAGTAGTGCTCATATATACATTTTTTCAGATTCCCAGGTGCACTCACAATATATTTTTTTGCATATCATCCATAATTCTAATTCAACATGTTAGCAAAGAAAAGAAAAGGAAACCTTGGATTGCCATTTGGTTGGATAGTAAAATAAAATGACATTTTTTTCTTCAATAATAAAATTGAAATGTATCACAAAAGTGGAATTTACAAATGTCTGGAGAAGAATCATGCCTGTTGTGTGTGTAGCGGAGCATATGTTGATATTTCGCGAAAGGTGTTTCCAAATCAAAGACAGAAGAAAAGGTGTGTAAAATTGTGTGGTATAAAATAATAATAATAATAATAATATATACTATTTTTTGATTGGACGCTATAAAAGAGTGTACATTCATACCTACATTACATTATGGAGTCAGAGTGAGAGAGAGAGAGAAGTACAAGTTTTGAGTATATATGAAAACAATTAATATTAACAGTACTATTAGTAGTTAGTAGTATTGCTCGTAATGCCAAGCGGTGGTGGTGGTAACTGCCATTTTTGTATTCCTCAATCACAAGGCCACTTGAAGCCTTTACATCATCATTAACTGCTCACCACGACGACGACGACGACGACGGTTGTAGTAACGCACCTCATCATTGTAACATTTAACGTTGTTCAAGCGACATACTTCAAGTAATATCGATATATATATA